>JADDOH010011143.1:0-124309 GCA_016648135.1 Agrypnia vestita | reverse complement strand
AAGCCATTGGCTTTGAAACATGTTGATTTTTTTCAATAAATAAGTGGTTTAAACAAAGTTAATTTATATTAATTATAATTATGTTACCACAAAATAAATTTGCTACATTTGAAGAAGAAGTTTATATTTGTTTCCCGAAGATTTTAGATGACCCTAGAATGTTATAGGCCGTTCTTGATTCTTGTGGTGTGACAAGTGACATATTACCAGGGGTTCAGACAGTGCGTAAATTTTTTTTAGCGTCTCGTTACAATATGTAAACATTTGATTTCATCGCCCTCTTCCAAATTTCGTACTTAAGTCTGAGAAATATTTGTCGAAAATACTCATTGCCATGATAAGTATGTACATATTTCATTCAGCACATATAAAAAGCCCAACTTTTGTGAATTTCTTACCTATCTAAATATTTTAACTCGGTCAATAATACCTAAAATCTACATGCACAGAGTAAATATGCTAGCAACCAATTTCTAACAAAGGATATTTTAATACGTCAATAATAATATTTCATTCCTTCTTTCCTTCCAGGTTAACTGTACACATAACACACACAAAGACGATGTTTGCATAACATATGATTTATTATATTAATAATTGGTACTCGACCATTTTTTCCTTATCTAAATTAAGAATTAATCTTAAACCTTATTTTTATATGTGTGTTCTGAGAACACAATTACTGGATTTATCCACTGCGGGATTAATATTTAATTAAGATGAATTATAGAAGTCTCACAGAGATGAAGCTATTTATATGAGAAAATTATATGGAAGTCTTTTATACGATGGCCCAGGATAATGTGTGGATGTTCATAGGAAGGAATTGATGAACTTTGCAGTGTGTAGAGTGATCACGTAAGCCAGCTCATAGATATAGCCTGAGCCGTCGTACAAAACTTGTAGTCATGATTCTTCTCTATGAAACTTCTATTATTTATCTGTACCATAAATAAATATTTTGATATTTTGTCTTCTAGGGGTTCATATTATTGTCAGGAAAATAGTTGTTGTATAGAACTGACAAATGATAGTGGTGTATCTAGTAGTTAAGTTATATATTTTCTATTGTCGGTTTATAATAAAGCAAATTATCTCAACTAATCTTTGCGTAGGTTGTATCTGTTCAATGGTACACATATAATTAATTATTAATGCTTTTATGTATGTATTGTACCTAAATCATAGAGGAATACAATATGTTACGTGCATAAAATTATTGTATTCAAACAGTATTAAGCTACAGGAAATAGAGGTGTGGAGTATAACCTATTTCTAATACAAGAGTCAGAATATCATGATGTAATCCGTTTCCTTAGAAATTATCAAACACGTAAGATATATGTACCAATTAATGAAACAGAGCGATATTTGTGATTTTTGAAGTTAAAATATTAAAGTTTTTAACAATCTCAAAAATGAGTTAATTTATTTTATTTTATTATTTTTTTTATTTTTTTATTATTATTTAGTAGTATTTATATTTATAAAGTAAATTTATAATTATATAGATATATACTATAGTTAGTTAATATATATATAGTGTTGTTTAATTTTTTTTTCTTTCTTCTAATATTAATATACCGTAGTATATCTAAATATGTTATCTTACTGAATATTTGTTTGTTTAAATTAAATTTTTTATTCTTCTTTCTATAGAATTAAGAGCCTTAGTATATCATAAATATTTATCATTAGTGACATATTTCTTTTGTTTAAATTTTTATTTTTTTTCTATATAATTAATATGCCTTAGTATATATAAATATTTATCATACGACATATTTCTTTTGTTTAAATTTTTTATTCTTTCTTTCTATATAATTAATATGCCTTAGGATATCATAAATATTTTATCATTACTGACATATTTCTGTTTGTTTAAATTTTTTATTCTTTCTTTCTATATAATTAATATGCCTTAGTATATCATAAATATTTATTATTACTGACATAATTCTAAATGTGGAGACCTGTAATTGGCCATCTATATTGTATCAATGTTTTCTATGCTTTTTTTTTGTGCTGTTGGTCTTCCATAAACATTAAATAAATAAAAGTAAAAATATAAGAAAACATAGATATATATAGTATATATATATATTATATAATATATAATAGATTAAAGTAAATTAATTTACTTTATAATTATCGAGAAAAAACAAATAATATATAAAAAATAAAAAAACGAATGATTACTATTAATTCTCTCATAGTTACAAACAAACATAGACCTTGTCATGTGTTATATTGTTATAGAAATATTATTAGATGTACTTTTTAAAATTTTAAATTATCGATCGCTAGAAAATGGCTGCTTAACATTTGTAGTCTAGATAGATAGATCTTCTTCTTCTACCTCTTATCCTATTGGATCGGGGTCCCTGCACCGCATAAAAGGTTCCATCTTTTCCAATCTTGGGCTTCACTCTCCACGTCAGCCCAATTTAGTCGCAACCTCGCTTCGCAGCAGTTCTCCAACTGTTTTCGACAGTTTCTTCTAGGGCGGCCCCTTAGTCTTCTGCCTTCTGGTCTTGCCTGGAATATCCGCTTTGGTCCATTTGCCGGCATCCGCAAGTTATGTCCCAACCACCGTAACTGTGATTTCTCGATAAACGTCAATAAGGGCTCTACTTCGAGACGTGCTGTTGTGTGAGATGGTGAAGGGTAGATACTAGATGATATTTATTAAGATATTAAAATTCTAATTTATATCACTCTTGGCACTACAACCCTTGGTGGGTCTTGGCCTCCTCAATAATCTTCCTCCACTCATCTCGATCTAGTGCCAGCTCTCTCCAGTTCCGAAGCTCTAAAGCAGAGATGTCTTTGAGGACGTTGTCACTCCATCTTAATTTTGGCCCTCCTAAGCTCCTTCGCCCTATTGGCCTTGAGTTCAGCAGCGACTTTGGTGCTTGATGCTCGGACATTCTCTCCACATGACCCAGCCACCGAAGTCTTCTCAGTTTTATAAATTTGGTGACGTTTGGCTCCTTAAATAAATATAAAATAATAAATAAAATAAATAAGAATAATCACGTTTGCCCAGCACATTGGGCCGATGACATGAGAAAGACCACAGAAAGCAGACGGATCCGGATGATAGAGGAAAGAGATGAAGGCGCTTATTAAGAGAAGTCTTTAGACGATGTGGGCTGAAGAAGAAACCCATTACGTGTTGAAATCTTTGATTTATAATGCTCGGTGCACTGTCGTACATCCAGGCCAAACGAGGGCCCGAAAGGCTGTATTTCGTCAGGCTAGGCGCCAGGTGAGGCTGCCTATCGGCCGCGCAGCCTGCGAGGACCGGCAGAGGCTGTGCCGCCGGCGGCGTGACTGGCTGTGTCCACAGGTGTGATTTATTACGCCGACAACCTTGAGAGCGAATCGATTTCAATCATTGCGGAACTCAAAGGCTGCGATTATTCGGAGCCTCCGCCCACTACCGGAAATACTTGCACTTATAATGTGCTCGACCGGGTTTTTTTTTGCCTTTTTAATGTTCGCAACGAATAATCACGAGGCACGTTTTAGAGCAATTCGTTACGGGTGTGTTCGTGATAATGTTTACACTGAATATCTAATTTATAAAGCGCTGAAAATTATTTGTATGCATGCATTTGTGTTGCGAATTTTCTACTACTCTTAGATAATGCAGTAAAGACGAGCAACCTTATTCCAAGAAATATAACATTCTATACTCAAAACACTTTCTTATTTAGCACATGCAAGGCATTCAATGATAATTGTATCGATATTGGTCTCTTCAATATTGGTCTTACCCCATTGAAAAGAATCCTATAGATTGTGTGAAATTCATTCTCGCACCACTCAAACAACGGAATTAAATCACTACCAATAAATCGACTTTGGCCAATCACTCACTGTATTTCATGTTCTCTTCCTCCACCTCTATCCTAACTCCAACCTCCTCACTCTTTTCCCTCCACCATTATTCCCATCCGGTTCATTTAATTTAATTTGGAAGGGTTTTGCCAGACGGGTTGGTGAGTTTTAAATCAGCCGCCCTTAATATAGGGAACAGACGCTGTTTGAAGCCGCCCATTATGGGTCAGACGCTACTGCCTGTTGGACTGCGAGAGGTATATTATTTCCCTCCTGCCCTCCATATCTGGCGAGCTTTCCCCTATCCGCCACCTGGGGACGCATACAGGCTCCACCGAAGACGATGAACAAGATGGCCTCCCAGAGTTCTGAAATGGAGACCTTGGGAGAATAAAAGAAGCATCGGAAGACTTCAAAAGAGATGGGCCAACGATATAGCCGCTGTAGGGGGAAAGAAATGGTTACAATTAGCAAACAACAAGGAAGGATGGAATGAGAAGGAAGAGGCCTATATCCAGCAGTGGAGAGACGAAGGCTGATGAAAAGAAGAAGATTATTCCCATATTACTATCAACACGCATTAATTAACTAATTTATTCTTATACTGTTCTTATTACTTTTATATTATAAAATATTATCCTATCCTATATGTAGGTACTTGATTTACTACCCCTTAAATACCTGTGAATCTTTGTAATTAGTTTATGCAAAGTAACGTTATAATGATTGAAACTGTCAAGATTATTTAATAAATAAATAAATTTAATATTCTTAGCTCCCTCAGGTTCCTTGTATCTTTTCAAGGATATACATATTTAAATATAATATGATTAATACTCAAAGTATAGCCAACCATATATACTCACCGGATTTGATCAAAAAATATTTATAATTTTTTAATTTCGCGAGCTGCATAACCCCCATTATTGCATTTTTTATTGATGTTGAATTGTTACGCTTATTATTATGTTGATATTGTTAGCCACATTTCATGATTGCTTTATTGTTGGTTGGTGAAAATGTTACACGTGTTTTGGTGTGCTCGACGATTCTTTATTTATGGGGAAAAAAAAACATTTTTCACTACACCATTTTTTGTCCGAAAATTTATTTTATACTTTGTAGTACATTTAAATGTAGTAAAATAAATTGTTAAATTTAATTTAATTGATTAAAATTGACACCGTTTAATGTATTGGATAAGACTGTCTTCTTTCGCACAGACCAGTCCAGTTTTATCAACTTGGATTATAGTAATCTTTCATTTCAGTTTAAACCATCGATTAGTAGCAATGTAATGTGTTCGAATAATAAAATGAAAATATTTATTCTTGTAACTACATACTTATGTATGCTTAAATAAACAAAAATGGGTCTGGGTCAACTTTCCGACAAGTAATCCGAATTACTAATAGAATTGTAACCAAATGGTAAGCAGAAGGAATTCCTCGTAATATGTCACAATACTATCCAAGGATCGAGAACGGCCTATAGCAATCTAGGATTATTTACAATATTCGGAAGACGCCTGCAACAAGAAGAAGCTACGAGAATCTTCTCAACCACACTAGAAAGGAAAAAAAACATTCTCGAGAGTTTTAAAAAAAACAGCATTTGTGTATAAATGACGGGTCTAGGCCGCGGCGCGAGAAATTTGTTTCGACACTTCGATTGGTGCGAAGTATGCGCAGAACGACGGAAGTGTGCCCAGTCGTGGAATTTTGGAGCGACAGATATCAAGTAAATAAATAATCAAGCGAGTTCTTACCTAATTATAAGCGAAAATTGGATGTAATATCCTAGCAAATGTTAAATAAAGTGTTCCCAGCAATAATAAAGTACTCATAGCTTACGAAAGTATGTGTTTAAAGAATAGCGTTAAGTTTTATTCGTATTAAGTGACCTTTTCTATTTTATAATTAATTAATCACTAGTTAATAAATCCGCTAATTAATTTCAAATGTTTTAATTTGTCTCCCCGGAGCCACGACCCGTGACAGTATAGTCTAAAACATCGTCTCAATATCAATCTGTGTGGTTTTTCGTGGTTCACGTAGTGTTGTGGTTGCATCGCCTCTTCCAAGACAATGTCCCCAAAATGTCAAGCAAAACAAAATACTGCAAGATAAATCCATCTCATAAGAGCATGAGGACGCATACGTCATCTTCGCAAGGAGGGTCCATCGAAGAAGGAAGTATGGAACAGATTATTATTTTAGTAATACCGCCATGGTGCATCGATTAATCTCTAATTTCAATTGTTTGCTCCGAGGAAATTCGTCACACGTCGGTTTTAGGCGTGCATCAGACGTGAACGAGTTACTTCTTAGAATCGTTCACATGTGCAACCGCTTGGACGTGTGATGATTCTCCAACTTTTGCGTTCACTCCTTCTCATAATTCGGATCCTAAGACCCGGACTAGTCGTCACCTCACGATGATGCTTGCACACGATGAGACTGAATTTAGACGGTTTGAAATGATATGAAGGCATCCGCATCTAACATCTGGGCTTCCTTCCGTGTTCATTTATGAAAAGTATTTCGCGTTATACTTCATACGATGCACTGATGTATGAAGGCGAAGCCTGGAGCTGGCTGAAGAGGAAGGAAAGTAGGCTGAATGCGGTGGAGATGAGATCACTATTTATGTCAAATCCATCTATGATCGCGTAAAGAATGAAGATGTTAGGAAAGAATATAAAGCTGATCTAAGTCTAATTGACAGAATGAAAAAGGGTCGCTCAGATGGTTTGGGCATGTGGAGGAAAGAATGGTAAGAAAAATATATGACGCACCAGAAAGTTTTGTCGGCACCAGAAAGGGAGGACGGCCGCGGAAGACGTGGCATGACCAGGTATTTGATAATGTTCCTGTTAGGAGCCTCAAAAATCGTAGAGCTTATATGCGAAGATATATAAATATGGTTGTCTGTCAGGACAAAGAAATGTGGCGCTCTATCCTCTCTGTCTACCTGTTTGCAATCCTTGTGTCAAGGATTGCAAACAGTAAGATACAATGTAATACAGGAACAAAAAGATTCTTACAGTATAGAACTGAATTTATTCAATGAGCCAAGAAAGAACAAGCACATCATGTGAAGCTACTTGCGGTCCGTGATCGCCGGGCGCGCTCTTAATTTTTGCGCATTTTCAAGTAGCGGTTCTGGCATTTTCTTTAATCATTTATATGGGAGTTCTGCTGATAAAGTTGAAAGTACTGTGCATACAAAATTCAGCACATTCGAAGTCTAAATATTTCTTCAATTCGGTTATGCTCCCACAACGAAAAATTATGATGAACGTTTTATAAAACAATTTTTAAAATAATTGTAAAATTTATATAAATCAGATGTTTTCATTCACATCTACTTATTTCTTCATCCAAAGTGTCCAAACATTAAATTAAAAGACAATACTTCCGCAATAATGTTGACAGAATATTGATGGAAACGTTGGCATTTGACAGATGTCTCGACATTTCTTATAGAAACCATACGTCCAGTTTTGTCTTAGAATATTATAACCATGTTTTCCTGAGAATGAGGAGGGTCATTTGTCATTCAAAAATGTTCACCTCTAACATATTAACGTACGTAATACGCATGATGACGGTATTAAAGAAATTAAAATTTTAGTGATTTTAGAGAAGAAAACATTTTGAAAGGATTTTAAAAAATGATCCAGTTTTAATATACACATTGAGATTAATAAAATTTTCAATATACTAAAAGTATAAAATTCTGCAATCCGCCATTTTAACTGAAACACCGGTCAGAGCGAATGACGTCATGCCACAAGTACCCATTACCGTGTCTTTGAACGGTTGTCATAGATACAATGCAATGTTTACTTAGGCTTGGCGTCACATAGATGGCGTTTTTGCCCGAAATTAAAAATAGGTAGATGAAAATGCAATTATATGCGTAAAAGCTTAGTTTATTAATGAAATAATGTTATTTTCGGTAATAGTTAACGTTTACCTATATCATAGAAGGTTCTTTCAGAATCTGTCATCATGCCTATTGGAGGTATCCAGTAGTATATCAAATTTAGAAATTGCGGTCCAAATTTAAAAAGCCGTATTTCAAAATTTATTTGTTTTACTCACTTGTATGCCAATTATCATATTTGAAAATGTACCATACTGTTTCAGTATTTTTTAAGCAATTCAACCCTTTTCACCCGCTTTGAAAAAACAATAAATTTTGATAAAGCTAAATAAATAACGAAAGTCGGAACGCGAACTGTCAAAATCAGGGATTTATTTGTTCTTTGTATTTGGGGAGGCGAGCGCTGCTCCTGAATCAAAAATAACGAAGTTAGGACGGGACCTGATTTTAATCCAAATTTAAACTCGATCCGACAAGTGATTCAGTTCTCTGTATTTATTATACACAATTTAGGAACAAAAATAAAAGAAAATTTATTAATCAATTGGAAAGACAAAGAGAAAAATTAAAAATAAACGTAAAAATATGGCTGCTACCTGGATTCGAACCACGGAAGTCCTCTTATACGGGGCAGGCGCGTTATCCAATTACGCTATAGCGGACTCCTACATTTCCGTGAATATATCGACGGATAGGAAGAGATCCGTGGTTCGAATCCCGGTAGCAGGCAAATATTTTTTCGTTTATTTTTGATTTGTTTCTGTTGTATGCCTTTCTAATTGATTAATAAATTTTGTTTTCAAATTTCACAGAACTTTGCTCTGAAAAAATTGCAACTTCACAATAAGAATGTGTTATTTAATATAAAAATAAAAGGCCTTACATTTCTCAGACGTGTGCATTATTATACATCACACCATCTGTGAAAATAACATGTTTTAATATGTATTAAAATCGACGTAAAAAATATACAAGTATATAAGTATAACAAAAATATTGATTGATCAAGATGTAGGTAAACCAAAAACAAACAGATTTTTTATTTATTTTAGGTTTCAACAGACCAGGAGCCCCAATTACAGAAGAGAAACACATCACAAAACACCCAGGCTAAAGTAAATCACATCGATTAATTGTGATCTCACCGGGAATCGAACCCGGAACCCTCGGTGTGAGAGGCCCATGTGATGCCCACTGGGCTGCGAGGGCTTATATTATTTTACGACAATTTGACATAGCTGCTAACTGGATACCTTGTCAAGATGATAAAATGCTCGCTTATCACGTAAGAGAAGTTAGGTTCGATACTCAGCGCCTTCAAAACTTGTGAAAGAAGGTAAAAGCACATTTTGGCGATAAATTTTACTCTAAAAAGCCTATTCTGTAATGCAAATTATGTTTAAAATTCTGAATTGCATTCGATATTCAAGGATGCATTCAAATTTCTATCCCAAGTTATTACAAATACTATATATACTCTAATAATTGAAATTATTTAAGGCTTATCTTAATAATATTCCATTTTATAACCATCCTAAATTAGATATACTGCTTTAAATACAATATTAATTAATACAGGTACCTATTCGCACTGCATTTACGGCAACTGAAAAAATCTGTTAATCTTTAAAGTCAAGATTTTCTAAATTGGAACGTCAGAACCATTGATCAATCTCAATAAATGAATTATAAATACCAATGCAAGCCATAGCTAAGTGGATTAAACTAAACAGACGGCTCAGTTCCCTAATTCATCTCAATTCGCCAAGATATGCGATACATCATGCACAGGGCAAGCAAAATTACTAATCGGTAAAATATAAAATTAATACCGGTAATTTTGGAGGTATTAAAAAGTGATTAAAAGTTAAAAAGTGAAAAAACACGCACATTGTTTCGTTGTGTCGGTGTTTATGGGTATAAACACCAACACAACGAAACAATGTGTCTCATACGCACGGCTTGCGCATACTAATTCGATTGTCTTTCTTAAATGTTTTCGCCTGGCGATGGCAGTGTGATCACTATACATATTTATTATCTTTGCTGATTTTCTCAAGTACTCAATTTTTTTTTCGCAACAGTAATTAAACTACGTGAACTCCTCTAGCGTTTAAAAAATAACCATTTAAATAAAATTAAGTATTACAAAGGTTACTTTTGTACACAAGTAATTTGATTTTTCTCGTTCAGAATAGGAATTAAAATGAGCATTTAAAAACGTGATATGTTTAGTGTGTCATCGTTTAAGCTGAAATGAATTTGAATTCCTGCTGAAGAAGAAGAGAAGTTTAAATTTATAAATATCGAAATAAAGAATAATTTGAACTATGTGATTATTATGTTTAAGGTGGACTTCTTTACATTTAAGAAAGACGTTTGAATTAGTATATGTAAGCCGTGCGTAGACGCACATTGTTTCGTTGTGTTGGTGTTTACAGGGATAAGCATAAACACAAGGAAACAATGTGCCTCGTACGCACGGCTTACACATACTAATTCGATTGTCATTCTTAAAAGGAAAAAGATATACTGAGTACTTTTAAAAACGATCAATAATAAACATCTTAGAATCTGTAAACAATCTATGAAAGAATCTTTCCAATCCTACCTACTACAAATAGAATAGTTTAAAAAAATTACTATAAAATTATAATAAAATAAAAAAATAAAGATTTATCCCAAACAAAATTTCGGTAATTTGAAATATTTTAACCAATTATTGAAGAACGCAGCCATTTTTACCGGTAAACCGGTTTACCGAAAACCGATAACGCATGCCTTGGCTAAACAGCGCTGTGTATGCAAAAATGAATTCCCCAGCAATTGCGGACCACGACGCTAAACCAAGATAGTGGGAGGAATTTGAATATCCGTGGCAAATTGGCTTATGTCACATAACTTGGCTGCACATAACATTAAAATGTTCAGCATAATTCAGCGGATTAATCCGAAGCTTAAGAAGTTTATAATCTTCAGGATTATATGGTATCGGGTGTTTTCATATAGCGACATCAAGCGAAATCAAACTATTTAAATGAATTATGTTTAATACAATTCACCACGGAACATATGCGGGGAATAGTTACAACGCTGAAATAGAAGACGACCTGTTTGAAAACGATTATCTAGAAAAAAGTAGCAGAATTATTATCGATAATTATTGGTTTTGGAAAAAACAATTGTATATTTTAGTAGCATTTTATCAAAAGTATATCATTTTTTCAATCTCCGCTCCGGTTATAAAATCAATTATATGTACACCTACGTTCATATCAATTTTATTTACAGCAAATTGTAAAGTAGGTAATAAGCCAACAACTATTCTACAACTGAAGGACAAAATTAGTCAAGATATCGAACAAATTATTCCGGAAATGTGCCAAATAGTATATTGAAAAATGAAATATCCCATTATTTTAGTCTACACTAACCTAAAGTTTGTAGTAAGCACGTTTAGTTATTTTATCAGTACTGTAGTTTCGAGAGGAACGGTCAAACTTAACAGTAGGTGTAATAAATAACTAACCTAAATACAGAGGGTCAACCTATTCGGGTAAGAGAACTGGTAGTGAGGAGGATTTTCTTGGTTATTAGCGGAAACAAGCCCGATATCGGGGTCGTGTTGTGAAATGTGATTATATTCATTAATTTTTTTTGGGTTTACTTGTGGCGGCCATTTTGCAGATGTTATTTCTCACAGTAAATTGTTAAGAGATAAACAAATAATAAAAAAAACACCTTGTATCGTATGTATAAATGACGTTTTAAATTGGATTCGCTAAGGTCTGGATCGAGGATGGTATTATTATATTTAGTTTTTAGGATTGCACAATGTCTACCTGACCTCGCCAGTCAAGCGTCAAGGCCAATTTCACTGGTGCGTTGCGAAATCGTCTTGTACTCCATCATCCTCGAGGACATCGCCAGCGACATGAACGTTAACATGACACTTGTGTCTTGTGGCTACGACGTACTTGTACGCAAAGGTAATCATGAGTATTTACTTAAGCATACATGGATATAGTTCTACAACATGTGTTGAGTCACAAAACTCAGATATTGTTTTTTTTAACTCTATGATCTTAATTTAATTGACATAATCCTTTTAAATAAACTTCGCTATATTTCAAACAATAAATTTATTTTGAACTAATTTTAATATTTTTAATATTTAAAGCATTTACTCTGTAGTCAGACCTTATAACAAAATTTTATTTATGTTAGTATATAACCGTCTCTTCGTCAGGACAACCACTATACTAGCATTTAAATATCACTACACACTTCACAAAATTAACCCTTTTGTGTTTATGATAAAGTTAAATTAGGAACAATCACTTAAATGAATGTGTAAAATTGTTAAATCTCACGACTTTAAAAATCCTCAAAGTCTAAAAATTCTCTATACATCACTCGTACGAAGTGTATTGGAATATTCGTCAGTTATTTGGTCACCTTATTACACAACACATGTTACGAGAATCGAGAGAGTGCAGAAAAAGTTACTACGTATTTTGTCACACAAAGCTGGTCAACACAATACCCTTCACAGCTACGAAGATCGACTTGCCTTTTTCAAGATGCACAAACTTGAGTCCCCACGGAAAATATCCGATCTCGTTGTGCTACACAAGATTCTCAGCGGAGCTATTGATTCTCTCTCTCTGTCTGATATAAATTTGCATGTTAAACCCCGTATAAGAAACCCGGAGTTCATCAGAATTAGTCAGCACACTAATAATATCGGTTACTTTTCTCCCATTACAAGGTTGTGTCGCACATATAATTTGTATTGTGCTGACCCTAACATTGATGCTGATATTCTTGCAGACACCTTATCTTCGTTCAAAAACTCACTCATACACAACATCCATATTCTAAACGATGACCTGAACCTATAGATTCATTAAATCAATTATTTATTAAATACTAACTACATTCAAACACTAAATATACAATACACATGAATGTATATGTAAAATATACTTAAATGCAAAAATTGATGTTACTAGAGCGTGCCGAAGACACTTGTAATTGGGATAATGGGCATAATCTTCATTTATAATGTTTTATTGTTAGAGTATCATATACTTATTATCCTGTTAGTGTCTTTTATAAATAAAAAAATAAAAAAATTGACTTGTCTATAATTATGTCTATCTATGTAATCCCTTAATTGTGGGAGACATTTAACTTGTGTTTTAAACAATTTAATTTGTGGCAGACAGAATAAAGAAAGGAGTGCTGAGATGGTTTGGTCATGTAGAACATATGAGCGAGGAAAGGGTGGTTAAGAAAATATATGAAGCGAGCGCTGAAGTCAACAGGAATAGAGGGCGTCCGCGAAAGATCTGGCATGATCAAACACTACAAATATTGAAGGATGGCCCCGCTAAAAGCCTCAACAACCGTAGAGCTTGCACGAGAAGACGTATGAATGCGGCCGAAGCAAAAGTGGTGTGCCAGGATAAAAGAACATGGCGTTCTGTCCTCTCTGCCTACCCCTGCGGGGAAACGGCGTGATGGTTAGTTGGCTACAAAAATGCCGCCATTGCGCTCTATATTCGAAACACTGATTGGGTTAATTCTCAATGGAGTTCACCGCGCTCAGAAAAACCAGGCCTCTAGAGTCCATTACGATTCAATCACTGATAATACGTTTAAATTTGAATATTCCTACAGCCTCGTGCCACGTATCTCCGAAATCAATAGACGCCAATTAATTATTTACCGACCCACGCTTCACGAGCAGAGAATTGGCTGGCAGACGCCTAAGTGGTTTGATTGGCCTCTGAGTGCTTTATTGATGGAAACCCTTAACTCGGACGCGGCTAACTCTATTTGGAATATTAAATTTGCCGCAGGGCTCCGACTCGTACTCGTCTGTTCCATTTAATTAGGCCCAAGGGCTACGTACTTACTGGATGAAACTATCTGTTCTATTTATTTTAACCTTTGGCGGATGTTGACCCACCTATTTACCCAGGACTCGTTTGTGACCAACTGCCCCTAAATTAGTCCTTCAAAGGTTAGCAATATTTTATTAATCGTTTACTATTTCCAGTGGAATTACAAATCATTATTCAAAATAGTACTTATGTACACGCGATAGAAGTTATACTTTTTTGGCATACATAAAATAAATCAAAGCACGTGATGACGTATGGAGTGCAGACGATGATCCTTTCCAAGGAACGTGTAGAAAAGCTTAAATACATGCAACGATCGAAGGCGCAGAACTAAAGAAGTGAATATCATCGATCGTGTAGCGAAACTAAAATGGCAATAGGCAAGGCATGTTGCAAGGCAGGATACCACAAGTTGGACTCCCAGAGTTCTGAAGTAGAGACTTTGGGAACATAAAAGAGGATGTGGAAAACCTCAAAAGAGATGGGCCGGTGATGTAGTCGGAAGAAATGGCTACAATAAGCAAACAACAAGAAAGGATGGAAGGTTATGGAAGAGGCCTATATCCAGCAGAAGAGATGAAGACTGAAGAAGAAGAAGTATTTGTGTCGGTTAGGTTTTGTCCTTCTGACACATTCACTTTCGAGACCACTTAATACCTCCAGTCTAATACTATCGTTAGATTGCATAATTCGTACAAGTACCACTTGTTTGGTTTTGTAAAACATTATATAATAAATATCAAAGAAATTAAATGTGAAATATATGTACTTGGACGATTTTGTAATTTAAAATGACATAAAACGTTTCTTTTTGATCTACCTACAGACTCCGCGCGATGAAGAAATGTCCACTTCACGCTAAAATCTACAATCTGACATTACGTAAGAATTACGTATCTTGGAAAAAAATAGGTAAAATCAACAATGCATATTTATCAATTTAATTATATTATACATACGTCAATTAGTCAATTAATCTTTCTGTAATTCAGCAATCAACCCACGTACTCTAAATGAATATTTTGTTTTGGTTTGAAACCGACTCATTATCAAACTTCAATCACATAATGTTTCCTGTATATTGATTATGTTGAATAATTCATATATGTATAAAGTATTTCAAAGCTGTTTCAAATAAATATTGGGCGACATATAAATTATTATAGTATTTATGATACAGACGCGTGCAGTCAATACGTTGAAATAAACACTACGTAAAAAAAACAATACCCGAATATGACAATTATCGATAGAAAACATATTTCGTTTCCAATATAATTAACAAAAATATACTTGTTTTCACCACATATTTATTGAAAATATGAACATGTTTCAGGGCCAATGGTCTCTTCGTCAGGACACAACGTATACTATACTATTATTATATTAATTATTAATAATTAAAAATAAAAAATTAAAATTAAAAAACCGAAGTATAGGAAGTAAGAAATATAAATGACATATGGAAAATGAATAAATTATCAAGTACTAACATGAAAACAAATTTAAAAGATGAATTTTCGTAAAAAAGTAACCCATAAAAACCAAGTTTTTATTATACTTCCTTTCTTTGTATAACATAACAACAGTTAAAGACGAATTAAAACATATAACATAACACTAAACTTACAGTAATTTAATATATTTCTAAAATGTCAGATGTTTTGAGCTTTGATAAGACACTTCATGCTTTGATGATTAAATTCTTAATACATTTGTCAGTCAATTTAGATTTGCGACATTCATAGTGAAGTACCTATTATGTATACCGACGGAGTAATTCAAATTTAGAAAATATTACGATTTGAAAAAACCAAGAATATTTCTAAAAATCCGAAATTATACTAAAATTGTTATTTTTTTTTAACTTTATTTAATTAAAAAATTAATAAAATTTGATAGATCTTCTTGATCGACGCCACGAGTCTACTTGCCAAGTTTCAGCTCGATTGGATCACGGAAAAGGGGTCAAAAATCGATCCAAAATTTTTTTTTGACGCAAGCAAGCAAGCAGACGCCACGAGTCAATATAAAGGGAGTAAAAAGGACGTGGTTATTGATGATATTCAATTTACTATTAACACTTTTTCTTATTATCAAAAAGTATTATTTATCCAACTGTGACAAGGATGTTGTGCGAGTATTTCATGTGAATATTCGTTTAACAATATCGATGCATAAATCAAGAATTCACCATAATAAAAGAACATCGGTACGACATGTTAGGATACAAGTTATACTTAAAACAGATCTCCGACCGGTTTCGCCAACATTAACAGTCGATTGACCAGAATTATATTTTTGAGACACGAAGTTGGACACCTTTTTTCATAAATCAATACATTTCAATTTACATATTTTTGATGTTGTCGCGATAAGCCATACGTGAGTAGGCTCCCGATCTTGGTGTCAGAAATTTTGTCGAGTAGTTTTCCTCTGGCAATGTACAAATATTCAATTCGACACTAGGGCTACCGAAGGCCTTCGTTGAAATGTTTATTCAAAAGAAAATAGAAAAACTCTTTAAACAACTAAAAGGAGATGTTAAAAAACAGTATCAGGACTTCAGTAAATAACCCATAAAATAAATTACGTTGATGCACCATCTATAAGCCTATGGTGATGTATTCCATTAACATATAAAGAAGCAGCAGATGAGAAAATGTTTTTTTTTGCTTTGCTTATTACATTTGATTAAGTTTTTTGTTCCTTAATACTCTTAATTTCATATATAGGGTGTTTTTTTATGTAATAGTACTTTAAAATAAAATAAAACACATGAAAGTCGTGATAATGGCCATGGAATTGACTCTTTTAAACACAAAAATATTAATAATGTTTTGTTTAATCTTTTTGTATTTATTTCATGCTTTACTTCTATATTCCTGGATACTTTCTTGTGCTGAATATTTCTGGATTTATTATTATTTTTTATGTTTCATTTCTATGTTCCTGGATTCTACTATTTTCCTATATTATGTGTAATGCATCCTTACTTTATTTATGCTTCATTCAATACTTATTTTTGTTTTATTGATTATATCAATGGTTATACATGTATTAAATGCACGCAATAAACATTTAAAACAGATTTAACGACCCCATTTCTGTTAACATATTTTATTCTGTATGCCTGTGTCTTCAAATTGATAATTCTATATAAAATATAAAAGAAAAAGTAAAAATCCGCGATTCAGAGTGGAGTTCTTGCCGTCCCTTCACTTCGTCGTTCTATCCTCGACCGCAACACCAGCAAGGACGAACCCTACGACTAATTAAGCCTTTAATTTTATCGTGCCTAATTTTAATTAATGCATTAAAGATAGCCTGCAAGCCACTTCCCAGAATATTGACGGAGTCGGATGGCAAAAGCGGACTTCTTTATCAACCTTCTTTTAACTGCTAACCACACACCACAAATCCTCTCCAAAAGCCCGTCTGTGATCTGGCTTACGAAGACAAATACCTGGCTGAAGAAGTGTGATTATTGGAAGCCCTGCTCCAAGAACAGCAAAAAGAATGACATAATCACTGCTCACCTATTGAGTACCAAGTACTTTCTGATTGTATCTTGATGCCCAATCTTCTCTTAGCATAAAGATGTGAAATTCGTTATGCTTACTTTATACACGATTATTTGACTCTTGATATTCAGCGTTTTTGCATCAATGACTTGACGGTAATGACGATATTATATTGACTTATTGCATACTTCGAAAGGTACTTGAGTATTTATTAATGTGATATTGCGCACGTGTAATTGCCGCGCGGACACATCGCAGTGTTAAATCAATGTTCCGATCGTGATAATAAACTGGAATTTAAGCATTTTGTGGTGTAAATCACTTAAATGGAATCAAATTCTGGCTGGGATCCAAAAAATTTGAGCTGTCTACATAAATTTTTACCTCGTGAAATATTTCGTGCATTCCTTGAAATGATCTAAGATATTTTCTAGAATGATGTATCGATGGTAGCACGGCTTTGAAGTTTTTTATTTTTCAGAAATTTGTTTTTAAAAAGACATATTTGTTTATTGTGAATTTATTTTATTATTTTAATTACTATTTATTATGTCAACAACAAGAAGTTTTCAAAAATATTGTCACCGATTCGCGGCGTTGGAAAATGAAATGAAATACTTAAATTAAATTAAATTTTATTTTATACACAAAGTCCTGGACACAAATTTTCGTAATTCATACACGCCACTCACACGGTCACTCGAGAATCTTCCACTTTTCTATGGAACACTTAATTATGCCATTTCTATCGCACTGATTCGCTATCGAGAGTATTCCGCACGCAGGTACTTAATAAAAATACAACAAAAAATGCTTCCTTCGAGAAATCCATTTTCCATACCATCACTCATTTTATCGTCATCATTTTTTCGTCCAGAATAGGACATATGTTTTCTCAATGTTTGCCTTCAGTTGGTAATAGTGATGGTCAAACCATTTAACCGATTACACACTGGAGTTTTTTTAAGATTTTTATCTGATTTTACCGATGATTGGTAACTGAGATATGATTGTTGTCTAGTACTAATGGTTGCCAGTCGAATCGCGAAAAATCATTTACATATCATCGATACAATCAGATAAAAATCATAAAATCATAAAAATCATCAACCAGTGACACACTAATAAAATAATTATTAGTGTGTCACTGGTTAAAATACCATAAGTAGTTGGAAATATTATATGGAATTTGGATACAATTTACCTTTTAAATTTGTCTTTACTTAGTGTCCCATGTATCATTTTTTTGTTTTTGTTAATCTATTATATTATACTTTACATTGAACACTGGCCTCGAAACACGTTGAAAATTCAATAAATATTGGTTTTATACAAATTTTTTCCTTTTATTAGTATAATATTTATTACTTATACAATTTTTTAGAATAACTGGAAAAAGTATTAGTAATTTTAATTAATTAAGCACTCTGTATAAACCACTCGGAGTAACTTTACGTCTACTGGTTTCGATACCGCTATATCTTCTTCAGGACGGACGCATACTATCTATCCATAGGTTAATTATTTAATGGGGGCGTGGCCACAGTTATGGTGGGGGTAATTGATAAGTAGACTTGACTGGTTTTTGATTATATTGACTTTAGTATTCAGGCATTTCTTGATTTCTAATATTTTAAGTTATCCGATCTAAGGCCTCTATTATTTATGTGGAGAAACTCAAACCGTTTTCTTTTTTATATGTGTGGCCTGTTTCCAAAAACTGATTTGCGAATTCTGAGAAGTTATAATTATTTAGACATCTTGAATGTTCCTTCACTGTAATATTAAAATTATGTGCCGTTTTACCTCTATAAAATGCCGAGCAGTCGTATTGATATTGTCGCTCGGTGATTTTGGGAGTGAAAGTTAAAACTTTAGATCTAAGGAGCCCACCGCCCTAGAGGAATCTGGCTTAGCCCTTTCGTTAATTAAAGGCATCCCAGGCATGCGCAAGGCTCCGCAGAACAACGAACGTCCGGATAATGAGGCCTGCGAAGGCTGCGCGGGTGCCGTACAAGGCCTGGCCATTGAGACTGATGCTTGACAAGTTTTTTATGCTGTTCCAAGTCAGCGGTAAGAAATGGCTTCTTGACGTGCTGACTTTCTTCAGGCCATTTGAGAATGGTGAAGATTTGCGACTGAACTGATCAAGAACAAAAAACGAAAAATATGAGTTCGAGTCTTATCCATTAACTGATTCAGTTCACTTCTTTCAGCAAGCGAATTTATTGAATAATTCATTCTTGGAAGACAGGAATTAATATTTTACGAGGAGACTAGAGTAATACAAGACCAGAATTTCATTGGCTGGATGGGATCTAGAGGGACCTACACGTCGACAAGCTCGAACTGAACTATAGCAACAGAGAAATGAAAGGATTAAGTACATTATAGAATTTATTTATTTATTTGTTTATTTCTGAAAAAAAATTGTTCAGATTTTGTTTGGACTGTGCCTGTCTATAGAAACCTTTGTCGAGACAGGCAAAGCTTACAATGTTTACTAAGATTTTTCACAGATAACATAACACACAAATACACCGTAAATTATATATTATACTTTAAAATAAGTATGCAAGCAGTAGAATTAAGAGAGCGAGAAAAAAAATCATATTATAAAATCAATAATTCATAAGTAAGCAAAAGAATATAAAATGAGTAAATAAACTTCTTAATAATAGTGTCCTGGCACATAATTATACATAAAAAATATATAAACGTAAGTATAAGCCAGAAAAACAGTACATAGTGTAAAAGCAAACAGCAGATAAATAAAATAAAAAATAAATAATAGATTAAATTAATATGTATACAAACTATGAAATAGAAGTAGATTTGTCTTTGGATGTGTAAAGTGTTGCTTTAAATATATCCACAGAACTGTATTGATTGCCTAGGCGGTGCGATCTATTAGTTTTGTGAAACTTGGTGTGAGAGTCCACTTTTATATTGACTATTTTGTTGTGTCATTAGTTTTTTTACTACAATTTTTTACCTTTTTACCACAATCAGTTTTTTTACATTACATTATAATTAGTTTTTTACTACAATTTTTCATCTTTTTTTTCTATAGAGATTGGGTGAAAATAAAAAAGAATTCCAGACCTCGTTCTTAAAAAGGCTTCTCAACATTTTGGATTAAACTAATCAGTTTAGTATCCTGACAACTTCCTGTTCATATAGAAAAAGCGAGACAGAAAACCTCTTGGATAAATAAGACAAACACCTATGTACATACTTTAATTATTACAGCGTGAAATCTCTTTGTATTAGTACATACAAAGACCTTTGTAAAAATAGTTTATCTTTTGTTATTTACAATTCGTATTTCTGCCAAATATAGATAAGGAGTAAGGAGTCACAAATCTTTCAGCGCATAGGAAACCAATCCTTAATTTATGTACCGGGCATTCTTCAAAGGGTATTCTTGGCATACTCATTTATAAATTAGTTCATGGAATAATCTGGCGGTCACTTTGTGGTGCAACATGTTCATTTAAAATATAATTTTTATTTAAACATTGTACTATACGCACTACATTTTAATTATTTATTACTACTATAATTTCGAGAGGAGTCCCTCTCATCACTAAGCCCGTCCTACCACGCGACTCACTGCCCTTCCCAAATGGGTAGGGAATGATGGGAAGACTTTTTTGGTCATTAACGGAAACAATTCAAGGACCGGGGAAGTGTTTTGAAATGTGATATACCTATTTCAGAATTATTTTTTTTGGGAATTTAATAGTTTCCAAATTGTTAATTAAACATTCTTTATGAATAAATGTCGAAAGAATGGTTAGCATCAATATGCGCTTAGCAAATTCCGAGAAGTTATTTTTTAGGCAAATATGATTTATATCACATATCAAAACACTTCTCCAATCCTTGACTTGTTTCCGCTAATGACTAAAAAACCCTCCCTACTTCACGGTTCCCTACCCTACCTGAAAATAAAATTTTGTTCATGAGTTAATTATTAACTATACCTGATAAAGAGAGGGACTGCATCTTTTGAAACTATAGTACCTAATAATAAATAATTCAAATATTTTGTGAGTACCTATATTTAAATAAAAATTGTATTTCAATTTGATTCAAAATTAATATGAAAATTTTAGTCAGTAGATCAACAACCGTAAGATATTAAATGCATGCATGTATTTTATATTTAAATCTACAATTAATTTTAAAGTAATAAAGTTTTTTTTTTATATTTATAAAATTTTGTTCTCACTATATTGTACGCTGCTCATCTTTGCACAGGTTCATGCTCGTGAGATGAGTGGCTTTTTTCTAACCAACGTGTATTATGTTCAAGATAAAAAAATAAAAATATGTTACAGACATAGTGTTAAATTTTAATAATGTACATTTACTAGTATATTATACAAGTAACTATAATTTATACTAGTTAATGTATCGAAATTTACACTTTATCTGTAACATAATATATACAACTACACTTTGTAACATAATGTATACAACTAACTATAATTTATATATATTCAATTCAATTTGTTTTCATTTTTTATATACCGTTTACTTTACAAACACAAAATTTAATTCATAAATGTTATAAATAAGTTAGAATTATATAAGCATATACAAACAAGCAAATATTAAACATTATAAAATCATTCACATCAAAGGTGTAGGAGAATCCTGCTTCGGAATACCCTCTCAGAGACATGGAACAGATCGATATCCAGAGTAATATTGTTCAGCATAGCATTAGCTCTTCCAACAAGCATAACCATTAGCAGGTTGGTCCTGTATATTGGAATATAATATACTAGTTAATGTATAGAAATTTACACTTTGCCTGTAACATAATATATACATAACTACCAATAAGGACATACAGAAATTTGATATCTTACATGATGAACTGGGACAGATGAAAAAACCATTTTCAAATACAAAAAGAAATATGGTATTTAATCCGAGAGATTTGAGTACATTGATGATAAATGGTTTTTTGGCTGCTGTTAGAATGTTGAGTACATTCCAGAATAACCGCTGCAAGATTTTTATCAACTTGGTAAAACATTGGGTGCAGTCAAGCGGCCGACAGACTGATAAACTAAGCAACTAAAGTGTCAATGTGGTTATAACCTCTGACAGTTTCGAAGGCTTGGCCCGAAATTCTTAAATAATACCACTAACCTAACCTAACCTCTTGACTGCGGAATCATCAAAAATCCAAACCATCAACTGTTGATACGGCAGCAGTCAAGAGACTCAAGTCAAGCACAAGAGACGGTTTCGATACCGTATTGTATCTCCATGAGGACGGACGCACAATAACAAATTTGTGAAAGGCTCAAGCGTTAGGGGTGCGACCTCATTTGTGTTAAGGGAGAGGGGTGGAGTTTAAAGAGAGGTTTGAAATGGGGAATGAAATATTAAATTAAATAATGGATTATTCGTTCAATTTAATTGCTTATTAATTATATTCGATTTGGTATTGAAGGACTTTTTGATTTTTAAAATTTCTAAATTGTCTAACCCAAGGGCTCTATTATTAATATGTAAAATGTTAGTGCCATTTTCTTCTTAAATGTGTGGCCTGTCTCCAATAAATAAATGATTTGCGAATTTTGAGAATTTATTATTATTATTAAGACATCTTAGGTGTTCTTTTATTCTATTATTGAATCGACGTACCTAAGTTATTGTTACACACCCCTCTCCCCCACTATAAATGATGCCATACCCCTACTTACCACTTGACTCTTTTGCAAATTTTATTTATGGAATTTATTGTGGGTATTAGGTAGTTTATTCCATAACTTTGGTCCAGCCACCGCGAAAGCACGGTCACCGAAATTAGTTTTGTGGACGCGATTCACTCCAACTAACCTACTTGTATTAGAGCGATGTGTTAGTTGTCTGTTATTTTTGGGAAATGGAATGCAGAAATCGGTAATGTATTGAGGGGCCATGTTGTGAATAGCCTTGAATATAATGAAGCCTAACTTATATTCAATCCTCTCTGAATATTTAAGCCAGTGAAGGTTTTGGAAATGGCGTGAGATATGCGCAATCTTTGAAACGCCGGTAATGAGTCTAATAATTATGTCCAACCACAAAGTCAACGCTATAAACGTCAAAAATACATAAGATTACTATCAGCAGTATCAAGAAGAAGGCTATTTGTGGAATACCTCATGGGAATGTGGAAGGATCGATGGGCTCAGCACGTGTAAAAGGTCTAGCGCAATGCCTTTCAAACAACTTGTTATTTGAAAGACCTTTAATGGTGTCCTTTGAGGGCAAACGCCTTTAAGGGCCTCAACAGGTATTTTTACTCACTTCTTTAACCTCCTAGTGAGATCTATAAAGATGACAATAACATAACATCAAACCTACAACCATCGACATATTTTCAACTATCTAAGCGCAATTAAGTGATTAAAGTTTAGCAGCTCTTTTACAGGTATCAGTCGCTAGTAGCAAAAATTTTGGAAAAGTCTTCTTCCGTGTGAGGACAAAAATTTGACGTCAATGTACTAGGCTGCTGTAGCGAAATTGTGTAACGCGTTAATTGTATAACGTATTAATAAATTTGTCTAAAATTCACAGAACTTAGTTCTAAAATCGCAACTTCACAATAAAATTTGTTTTCTTTAATATATATCGTCGATGTATATATAATTAAGCCTATGTGCCATTTTAGTACATTCTGAGATAAACGAATGAAAATGTTTAAAAAAATAATTGCACAGACTAGATTTGTAAAAAATATTTTAAATAATTACTAGGCAGACCTGCCAGATGAACGGCAATGTTTTTTTTAGTATATCTCTATTATTTATATGAAAAATTGACAAATTGATTCATTCATCTGAGAATGTATTGATCGGCACATAGGCTTAATTATATATACAGCGACAATATATCTAAACAAGTGGATATTTTTTTTTGAAAACATGTTTTTAATATGAGGTAACATTCAAGGTAAGGTAGATTCACTGCGAGAAGATGAAGGAATGGCACACTAGTGTGACAGGGTAATTGCAGAAAATACTGCAGATATTGCGCGTCAACACTCTTTGAACCTGTGGCATCATTATGTTAAATTTCGTGTTAGTCAAAACGACTAACGGTAGCCTTCTAGGGTTAAAAGAAAACAAAATTGGCAAGCGGTTTCGTGTCTTTAATAATCCTCATAGATAGTCACTCTCCTCACAATAAATAATTTTATGTATTTATGACTAAAAGTAAATGAGGTATTAAAAACTACCCCTCAAGCGAATTGAATTACGTTCCACGATTAAATAAGTTAATCACACGATACCATGATGATTCCAATGCGAATCCAACCATTATTAAACAACTTCCCTTTTAAATCGAACCTATGTCATGAATAATAAAAGATGATACCTGATTATATTAATTAAGTATTCTAGGCAGGAGAAATAAGTAGTCTAGATTAGTATTGTAAATTCTGGTATGAAGTAGGGTTATAGATCTCATTAATCGGACAGGGATATCACCCTGTACTGGCGCAGCGTCGACATCGGAAAAATGGCTGTCCACAAATGGATGAAGGACTAAAGATAAAGAATCAATATTTATATTGGATCCAGCAGTGGAGAGACACGGACTGATGATCTTGATGATATATTAAGGGGTAGTCGTCGTAGTTTGAAACGATACTTGCTTCTCATACAGCGATTTCCGGATTCTCTTCTCGGCGAGGTCAAAATACATCAATATTATTTTCACAACCTAGGGTATTTTGTGACATTTTTCACTACAGTAGTAGCGATAGTAGTAAGTAGGCAGTATTAGTTGAGATTTTTTTAATTACGAAGGTATACATTAAGATACGATTTTTTTTTCCAAATCTTAAGATCCTGTGAAATTGAGTACTCTACATGCAGCTATCCTATTCTACTGCTACAAGTACATCAGCTCTGGTAGCGTTGATACTAACTACTTATTTGACGCGATTAAATAAAAATGCAGTTTTATCAGAGTTTTTTTTTACCAGTTTACCAGTTTTACTTAGAGACCTAAAACTAACTTAAATCCAACGAAAAAAAGCACATAGACTCGTTCAATGTAATATATTACTATATTTTAACATTATTATCGTTCAAAAATTGATTTGTTTGCTAGAATAGATAATTGATAGTTAGTTTGCGACCGTTCTGATGAAGATACAGTGGTATCGAAACCGGTAGATGTAGAGTTACTAGTTAAGTGGTTAATACAAAGTTGTTTAATTAAAATCAATAATTATTTCCAACCACAAAATAAACATTGAATAATATTAATCACAGCTTTTGTCCTATTTATATTTATTTGAAAATTAATTTAAAATATGTAAGCCTTAGCGTTAACATTTTCCCGCAAAGTGAAGACCATGTGTGGAACTTTGTGAATCTTTGGCGTGCGGTGAGATCATCGTCCGATCACGTTATATGTATTACAATACACAGTGTGGACGAACACTAAAAGTTTGCTAATGCTAATACCATTATTTTCCGCCCGTGGCCAAACACCGCGTGGGTGACACTGCCTTTTGTCGAGGGCACATAAAACAACTGTACCATATTTCACGCAAATCAAATATCGCACGCCTAACGCATATTAAACGCAGACAAAGCACGTCTTTGCATTCTGTGGACAACATTTTAGCCGCGCCAAATAAATTTAACAAACAAGCAAAGTCGACAAGTAGTCGTCATCTCAAATATTCAAATGATAATATTGTAACGAAATGAATAGCGCACCGTCAGAATGCCTCGTACGGTCGAAGACAATATCATGGAACCCTCTAGAACACCCTAAAAAACTCGAGAATTATCTACGACATTCGGGAATTGGTCCTGTTAGGAGGAGCTTCAGCAATGGTGCTGCTTCTTGCATGCAAAGATGTATGAATGTGGATGAGGTGAAAGTTGTGACAGCGACTTCAATGTTTACATTTTTTTTAATATTTCTGTATTTTATTATAAAAACGTTGGACTATAATTATGTGATAATTTCTGAAACTACTCATCTGATTTCAAAAATTCTTTCACCAATATTTAGAATGGACTTTCAGGGTGGATATAGGCTATATATTATCCCGTTAAAATAAAAAGGCTTTTCGTGATGATCTATTTTACAATTAAAGTCGACTAAGAAATGGTCGAGCGATGGGTTTTTTACGAACGCTGCCTCAACGGTAAGAGATATTTAAATACTTTTTATAGAGAAGTTGTAGATCTCGAAAAGTTCTATAAGAAAATCCATGACGATATATATCTATATATTAAGATTAATACACAAATTGATAAAATATTGCTAAAAATTACTAAAAATCTACACGTGCGAAGACGCGCGGGCACAACTAGTAATTAATAAAGATATCACTTTTCATAATAATATATAATAAATATGTAATAATGTATTGTTCAAAAGAGAAAAAACCATAGAGAATCAACCATAGAGTGTGTGGGAGCGTGAATGTGCCCTAATTCTAACTGACTAATGTTGCAAGTAATAAAAATTCTCGACTCTTTAAAGTGTTAATGTTAAATCCCCTGATGTATGGTTGACTAATCCTCAATTTTGAAAACATTTTGCTGTGTTTATTTTTCTCAACACTCAACTATTTACTTTTTTAATTTTATTTATTTATTAAGGCGATCGTCTATCAGAATGAGCAAATTTCATCATTTTTTCTCATATCTTCTCTTGCGTTTTTCATCACATCTTTTTATCTTTTGACCAAAGATTTTATATGGGGCTTCCATTTCATATTAATATCTATTAAAATACCAATATATTTTATTTCATGCACTGTTTTCAATAGATATGCAAGTTTGTGCATATGTGAGTTTATTGATTGATTTGTTTTTTTACTAATCCATCGACAATATTATTTAACCATCTCCCCGGGTCTGCTGCGGTTTCCGCGCGTGCTGCGTCGCCGCTCCCCGCGTCACGCGCCGCCTACGTGAGGGCGACCAGGTTAATTACAATGGCAGGTCGCCGAAAACGTCTTTACGATTTCCCGAAGACGTGTCGGGAGCCGAGGAAGTCGCCAAGGACGCGGCCGGCCCGTTGTATTCAAATGAGAGCAGTGGAACAGCGCTTTGCTGAACATCTGCACAGCTATAGCCGACGCACAGAGGACAATTGAACAAAGTGTGTTTTGCATACTTTGGATTCACTCGGTGTACGTTCAATATCTGAGAAGAGCCCGCGCGTCTCTGGAGAGCTCGCGGAGTCCGCAAAAAAGTGCGCCAATAATTAATTAATTAAATACAAACATTAATTAAGATAAATTTTGGATGTCTCACAAAGACGAATCTATTTATACGTATGAAAAAGTATGTGCGGAAGTCTTTTTTGGATGTTGATCGGACTAACGACCTGTCATAGGTTGGCTTAAGTGATCACTTTATACAATGTAACGTTCACTGATTCCACCCAAGATTGACTCCATACTTTAGTAATGATTACTTATATCGATTATGAAAAATTCATTCGCTTCAATACAACTCAAATAAAATTATAAAAACCTTATATTTGAAATTTTTGCATTTTATTCGACTTATATAAAGGTGAATATTTGGATATTGATAATGTTTGCTTGAATGGTAGGAAACCATCTGTAAAGCTTTTACTACTAACTATGAGACACCCTGTTTTTAACTTTCAAAATTTGTTATATGTGGTGGTCAATCATGGATAGAATCGGGAAGGTTACATTATGTAAAGTAAACCTTAATTTGCCATATAATAGGTTGTAAACTCTATACACGTCCCGAAGACTTCCATACCAACTTTCCCATATCAATAGCTTCATTTCTGTGAAACATCTATAAAATATCTATAAGAACTAGAAATAGAACCTAGCTGTTGCACAAAGGACATTGAAGGAAATCTCACGAAACTAAAGTGGTGCAAAACAGGGCAATGAGAATTATCTTTAAAAAGTAAATAGAAGTTATAAATATAAGTTATTTATCGTTACATTCAAAAACCATAGGTTATTTGTCATTAAATTCATTACTTTAAATAATTAATACGCAAAATTATCATACATTAGCATAGATAATAGAAAGGTACATGTCATAGATACAACGAGCAAAAGACGCATACTAAAATGCGCTATGCCAAAAGCTTGGAGCTTTACGCTGCCACCGCGAAAACGACATTGTATCCAATTTAAAATAATGTAACAATCGTGTTTAGTCGCTTAATCACTGCCAATGCAAAGCACTGCCGTCTCGACAACTGTTCGATTGCACGGTTCACAATTTGAGGAACAATAAACCAACTTAAAGACATAATTATGCAGCGCCAGTCAATTTCGCCATTGTACCTGTCAAAGGGGACTTGTGTACGCAAAATGGAGCCATTCATTGACACAGAATGGCGTGTCAAATCCTCTGTTGGGAAACTAAATCGGTCCGCAACGACCGACAACTGCGGTAAATTGAACGCAATTCGCAACAAAGAACAACGGTCAGTAAATACCTGCAGCACACGTCTCGCTTCTGGAGTAACGCCTTGCGATCGGGTGCCAAGTGCATGTAGAGTTCAGCTGTTGGAACTTGTTGACTGTAAGACCTGCTCCACATGCTTCAAGCTGGCGCGGCTGAAGTGTAGGTAGGTGCTTGAAAATATTTCTTGCGCTTTTATAATGAAGTGACATAATTATAACAACACTAGGGCAGTACAAGAATGAAATTCTTTAACCGGTCTACTGCCAGGGATGTAAATATAAGTAAAAAATTGACAAAGCGAAACCAGACAGCGATAATACAGATGCAGTTAGCTATTAAACGTAGAATTACGTGTTTTTGTTTCGTTATTATTCTGTTATATTTTGCTCTCAAATACCCCAATTGATGGTACTACAAATAAATATTAAATTACCACGCTTATATTAGCTTCACCCGTTTGTCTAGACCTAGATGGAATCTAACGATCGATATTTCACCCGCTTCTCAAGGTCTAATTGAGCTGAAATCTTGCCCACATGTATTCTCGATGACAATATATGAATCAATTATCAGATTCTCTAATTAATTAATTAATCCATCATAATTAATTAATCAAAATTTTATATGGGAAATTAGTTAATGAGCTCACCAAAAAATGGTGCTAGTTTTCTACCGAAGTGATTTTCTACGCTGGGTAATATTAAGACTAAAATTTATCTGGGAAATTTGTTAATGAGCTCACCAAAATATGGCGCTAGTTTCCTACCATAGTAATTTTGTACGTAATTTAAAAAAAAACTCTTATATTTCTAAGCTTTCCCTCCATCAGCAACAGAATTCTGTAATCTATATCAATATCGTAAGCGCCCACCTTTTATTTAGAAAGTAAAGCAAAAATATTTTGTCCGACATTTATTTTTTACTTTTTAGTGCATTTAAATAGAACATAGTGTTTCTTTTTTTTTTAAATTATGCAATATAATTATAGTATGAATATAGAACGAATACAAAAGGAGGACCCGTTAAAGACTCAGATTGGGTAAAACATCTAAAAAAACTAATCCATAAAAACCAAGTTTTTATTATACTCCCTTTCTTTGTAAAATATAACAACAGTAATTTAATATATTTCTAAAATATCAGATGTTTTGAGCTTTAATAAGACACTTCATGCTTTGAAGATTAAATTCAAAAAACATTTGTCAATTTAGATTTTCGACATTCGTAGTGAAGTACCTATTATGCATACCGACAGAGTAATTCAAATTTAGAAAATATTCCGCGACGTTATCGAGCCGCCGTAATCAAACTTTTCTAATGATTCCAATTTGAAAAAACCAATAAAATTTCTAAAAATCTGAAATTATACCATAATTATTAATTTTTTTTAACGAAAATTTGATAGATCTTCTTGATCGTCACCACGAGTCTACTTGCCAAGTTTCAGCTCGATTGGATAACGGGAAAAGGGTCAAAAATCGATCCAAAGTTTTTGTTGACGGCAAGCCGGCAAGCAAGCAAGCAGACGCCACGAGTTAATATAAAGGGAGTAAAAACCGTGTTATGCTGAAAACCTTTAAACATAGAACTATGTCTCAAGCTATTTGAGGATGTCATAACATTGAGTATTATAGATAAAATATTTTGTTTATTAATCATATTTATTTTTTTATTACAATGTAATTCTCAATATAGAAAATTTTCAAAACAATAACACTTTTATTTATATTATTATAACTCCATTCATGTAGACATTGGATGTTTCTTTTCTATAGAAGCGAGTATTTGTGTTTAGAACGAGGGAGTCGAGGTTGCACTCTAGAGAAAAATAAAGTCGCCCCACTCAATCATCATCGACTTCTCATATTTTCTCCTTCCTGTTACTCTTTAAAGCCGGCGCAAAAGTTATTCCCTTCCCCCCCCTAACTAACTATTTTTTGTTATAACCCACCCCTCTAGGGCATTAAAAGTGTGGATGTTTGATTATTGACTTATTTAATTACTGACGTTGTAATCACTAGAATAATTTACATAAAACCATAATTTTATCATTTTTTTAATTTTGAAATAATTTACTTACAATCTGAATTTTCGAAAGGGCTTCATTATTTCGAGAACCCGAACAAATTAATGTTCCTTGTCGAATTACAGAATCGTTTTGAATGTCGTGTAAATAGGGTTTAGGACCCCGCGACGTGCGGTGTCATAGATTATCCTCTCGGATTATTTTATGGGGTAGAAGCGCGATGGGGGTGACAGCAAATTAAATGCATATGGCGGGGGGCTGATTTTTTCGACCCGTATGCAAAAGCACGGCTTGGAAATAGAGGGAACTTTGATCACAATCTAGTCGACACGTTCGCAATCTACTAATCGAATTTTGTACGACAATAAAAAGTCGGCAAAGGGAGCGTCCATAAACCACGTGGTTGATGAAGGGGGGAGGGGGGGTTAGGTTGAATCCTACGCTGGGCCACGTGAGGGATGGGGGGTCACGGTACAGAATATGCAATCGATAAATCAGCGCAGATCGGTTTTCGCATAATCAATCATTATAAAATAATGTCAATAAAAAATATTATATACCTATATAAATAAATTAATTAATTAAGGAAAATAAAAAATAATCTTAAACAAAACTTTAACCCTTTTTACATTAAACAATTACTCTACACATATTTACACTTGGACTTATGATTCACTCAACTTATCACTAACATTGCACTTGATACTTTGTAGATACATAATTACTGCCTTATGAAAATAAATATTACTGACGAATTCAAAAAAATATTATAATTGTGTTCTATAACGCTACTCTGGGACAGGCGTAGCCTAGTAGAGTGGCATAATCCACAAATTGGGCGTTGTCTGGCAGTTTGCAGCCGAATTCACACCGACCTGTCAAACACTACAACAACTCTTTCACCGCGTCTCCGTTCCGTACTTATGCCTAAATGCTGATATTTTTATACTTTCTAGATTACTCTAGTGTTTAGCAGAAGGTCCTCATCGCTTCTCGGTTGTACCAGGTATTTCTAGACGTTTATAAACGTTTCCCGAAGACTGTAGATCACCTTAGATTATTGTAGGCCGTTCTCGATTCTTCTATAGTGTTGTGACAAGTGACGTATTACCAGGGGTTCGGACAGTGCGTAAATTATTTTTAGCATCTCGTTACCATATTAAATTTCTGCCCCACTGTAAGAACCACGTAACAGAAAATTCGAAGTATTGTATGTTATTAGTTCTATTTTCATATTTGAATAAATAATAAATGATTATTTTTACTACGGCGGGGATATTCGATAAATTTTTATGGTTCAGGTTTATAATCAAAGTGAAATCGATTTGGTTTCACCACGAATAAACAATTAAACCCCTGCGAGTTACTTGAGAACACACAAGCAGCCCTGCGCAAACAATGCTCAATGGAGAGATTGGAAATCTGAACTGCATTTAAATACGCACTAACTTTACTACAGACTTCAATTCCGAGGCGGTTCAAGTTACAAATTGCACAAATATTTTTTTTAATTATGCCATAATACTGTCGCGTGTCGTGGCTGCAGGAGGAATTAAAGACAACGCTGGAATGCAACAACGGATTTATTGAATACCGATTAATTAATTAAACTAACGTACAAGGTCACTTATCGCTATTGAATGTAACGCTATTCCTTAAATTAAACTATTTCGCAATTTATCACTCGTAAATAGACACTTTATATTCGCTTTAACACTTTATTCACTGTCCACTAGAATATTTCATCAATTCCCGCACTTATTAATATTCGCTTCGGTTTATCGGTCGAATCTTCGCTAAATGACATCACTGCCTCTTGCCGCCTCTTGCCGCTACCGCTCGCTTGGCCGGACTGTCCCGCTGCCCGCGGCTACCTTCGCCTGTCAACGCGTGCGGAAAATAAACTCCCCGGCTACTCTCGCGTGTCGTATTTCTACTGGCCAACGCTGTTATGGAAATTTTGAGAATTTCCTCGCGTTTTCCAGACTTTACTAGCACGTACTCGTACATTAAAGATTTTGCTGGAAAGTTGCAGACATCACTCGAAAGCTGGAGGTGATTCCAGATTATTGTCCAACTTCAACAAATGTCACTTTGACAGAAATGCGCGACTCCTTTTAGCCTCGTTACAATACTTTGTAAAATCTTGTTCTTCTTCTACCCCTTATCCTATTGGGTCGGGTTCCCTGCATCGCGTAAAAGGTTTCAACTTTTCTTAGGCTTCACTCTCCACGCCCTCAATGAGTATCGGCGGGGCGGTGAGTACGGCCACTTTAGCATTAAAAAATGCCGAAAATGGGTGGCGAAAGTGTAGGACCGATATGTCAGCTATTGCTCATAGAACGGCCCTGGGTGTGTGGGGGGTCCCCTCTTCTCTTATCTTGCTTGCCATCCGTACACTATCTTACATACATACATCTCGACATTACTCGGCTAATTTATTTATTTATTTATTTCTATTTAATTTTAAGTGTCAAATATTGTTTGGACTGTGCCTGTCTCACTAGAAATATCTGTGTGGAGACAGGCATAGTTTACAATATTGTGTAGGTTCAAAACATAGTAAATAGATAATAAAGTGTTTAAAGTAACATAATAGAAAATATATCATATATATGAGGTTATATTGTGTTAGTGTGTTTGTGTAAATGTGCCAATTTTATCTCTACCCTTGTTTCGGATCCACTGTTTTATTTTGTATTTTATGTTAGAGATGTAAATTGTGGTTAGCCCGGATTGTTTTAATTCGTCAAGCATGCAATTAAGTAATTTGGGTCCAAAATAGTTATAGCTCCTTTGACCATACGTGGTATGTAACCTTGGGATTTGTAGATTTTGTTTTGGAGATGGCCTTCTTTATCATAAAATCATTCAGATCCTGTTTCTGGAATCTCGTGAGATTGTGTTGTGAAGACGTGGTAGCACATGATCGGCCCGCGCATCTGGCACGACTCTTGTTGCCACCGCCAGCAGCCGCCGCGCGATACATTATTGCGCGCGGCCGTGTGCGTGAGGGTGCGCGTGTGTGGCGGCACAATTTATTTATTTGAAGAACTGTTGGGAACAGTGTAGCGTTCCCCCTTTGGGCATCCCCGGACCCAACAGGGAGACCCCGCAGGGCTGCCAACGTAATCGCGATAAAAAAATTCAATTAAATATTTTTTATTGTTTCAACGAGATTTTTTATTCCATGACCCATCGCTGGAAACACGATCAAAAGTTCTTCGAAATGTAAGTAGATTAATTCTGGACTTTTCTCTCGTGTATCAAACTCGCAATGATTTGTTCACTAGAATCAAAATACATAAATCTCTGTGTACAGTTGCCGGCAAACTTCTTGAAATTCTTTGGCGTAATGGGGGAATGCGCAGAAGGCAAAATTTGGGTCTCTTTGGTGAAATGGTACATGCGCAAACTTCCCCCCACTACGCCGTAAAATTTCAAGATGTTTGCCGGCTACTGTAATAATGTGGCGCAAGCAATGATGAAGTATAAAATAATAATGAGTATAAAAAGCAAAATAAAGTATCATTATCTGTGAAACAATGTCCGCCACTAATGCTACCAGGTGGCACAAATAATTATAATATATAAAAACAAAACAAAAAATGCGTAATTTTCAATGGACCAGTATCCATCAGCAACGCTACGAGATGGCGCGAATTATGATGAGGTAAAAAATAAAGATAAAGGTATAAAAAGCATAAATCTCTTTGTTGCAATGTCCGTCGCTAACGCTACCAAGTCGCTTCGCTACGCTAGATCGAGCTGTTCTCAAACTTAACTTATCTTAATAATAATCTTAACTCGCAGCCGAAATGCAAAGTGAAGTTCGACGGGTTATAGCTAGTTAATATATGTTTTATGTCATTACTAATATTTATATTTCCAATATTCCTATATCAAAAACCAACAATTAATATTCTACCACACAGAGCATACATATATAACTAGATGATTTTTCCTGTCGTTTTAAACTATAATTTATTATTTGTATATAAGAAAAATGCTAGGATAAAAATTAATCGTTACCTTTTTGGTAATATTATTCACATGCTGTTTTTTGACAGCGGTGTGCAGTCAGTACATTGAAATGAGCTGTCCTTAATCATAAGGACTGAATGAACGCCGCTGCTCACTTGAATAAATTCAGTGTTTAAGTAGCTTTTATTTCTATATATAATCAACAGAATAACTCACATATTTGCATCGTGACATTCATATTTACATAAACTGAACACAGAAGGGAGCCCGAATGCCAGAGGCGGGTCTCCTTTGATATATCATAGCTAGTGACGTAGTAAATACCAAATTTAAATACAAATTTACAAATGCATTGATGGTGTAGGTATGTGTGTGTAATCTTAATATGTACACATATTATTGAGAATTGTCACGACCGCATGTCGGATTACTTAATTATACTGACGTCATTTCCGTAATCGATTAGTAATGTTTCCGCGCCGAGAACCGCAAGCGATTGTTTTCCTTTTTATACAGCTAAAGTATGCATTATTATCTGCATAATAAAAAATTTAATTAGTTTGGTTTTTAAGCTAGGATATAAATTTTCTCCAACATTACATTATTTATTTGTAAAGCAATCTCTAAAGTTTCTTTTAAACAAAGTAGGACAAAAAATCTATAAATATATATGTATATTCATTGATATGAAAAAACAAAGCATATTTGTATGTTTATCTATTAAAGTTATTATTATCTACACTAATATATAAAGAGGTAAAGTTTGTAAGTCTGTAAGTTTGGATGTAGGAGGTAATCTCCGAAACTACTCATCCGATTTCAAAAATTCTTTCACCAATATTTAGAATGGACTTTCAGGGTGGACATAAGCTATATATTATCCTGTTGAAATAAAGGGCTTTTCGTGGTGACCTATTTTACAACCAAAGTCGACGAAAAAATGGGCGAGCGATGCGTTTTTTACGAACGCTGCCTTAACGGTAAGAGATTTTAAAATACTTTTGATGGAGAAATTGTAGAACTCAAAAATTTCTTTATAAAAAGTTCTCTGCGACGACATACGTCAATATTATGTTGAGGTTAATATGCAAACTGATAAAATCTGACTAAAAGTTACTAAAAATCTACGCGTGCGAATCGCGCGGGTAAGCTGCAATTTCAAATAATAGTATAAATTTTTATTGAATCAACATTTTTTACTATAAATTAAATTTTTAAACGATTAAAATTTAAAAAAAATTATAAAAAAATAGCTAATTTTTCATAAGTCACTTGATTTATTTAACCGACTTCGCATGTATTCATTTTTTATTGCATCTTCATCGGTACAGACGTACACTAACGCATCAATTCTGACGTTAAATTTATCAAGGGGTTTTACGATATACATTATTTTTTTAAATCAATATTACGAAGATCTATGTTCACACAAAAAAAATATATATTTGCTCTAAAACACGCAAAGCCCAGTCGCATTTGATTCAATTCAATTCAATTTATTTAATAATATGTCAAGGGGTTTTACGATATACATTATTTTTTAAAATCAATATTACGAAGATCTATGTTCACACAAAAAAATTAAATATTTGGTCTAAAATACGCAAAGCCCAGTCGCATTTAATTCAATTTATTTAATAATATGTTCATTACAAACAGTGTTCAAGGCATACATATTATGAAAGTATATATATCAAAATAGCAATTTTAAATTAATTAAAAATAACATAAAACACCTTCAGACACATGGAATATATCAATACCCAAAGTGATATTATTCAGCATAGCGGTAGCTCTTCCAACTGGCATATCTGAAATGTGAAACAATCTATGCTATTTAATTACATTTCAATACAAAAAGTATAAATTTCTTCTGAACGATGGATGTGTGAGCTTTTGTTCTGGAAGTATATTTTTTATTTTCACTTAGAAAATTTGTCATCAAATTTAAAACAGGAATAGTAATATTTCTGTGTGTAAATGTTTTTTATCTTTTTACGATCATTTTACAATGTCAAAAACAAACTAAGGCTTCATTGTCTCGATACGTGTTTTAACACTAGTAAATATATATTAACAAACTTTTTTATTATATTTAAAATGTATATATATATATATATTGATAACACGCCAACTATTTATTCAAACGTGACATTAAACAAACAATATTGCGTACCGCCCTGTTGGAAAAACATTTATAATGTTGGTGAGTAAATTGTTTAGAAATGCGCGCTTGTTTAGGTTACCCTGATGTATATTTTGGTAGCGGGGAGGGTGCAGTAATTGCATTAGGAATGCACACGTGCAGCCGCGGTCCGCGCAGCATCTATTTTCATCCTCACCCCTCGAGGATATATTCATTACGGACAAATCGCCATAAACCCAACACCGACCCGACAGAACCAGACGGCATTGTTGGCAATACGGAAAGTCATCAACTGCGCCAGTCTGTCGAGGGCACTCGTTTTGACGGTATGAACAGCACATAATTTTCTCCCCTACTTTTAATGCACACAAATATGTGTATATATATTTTAAATATAAATAAGTAGTATAGGGAACAAAATTCTATAAAAAATCCTATAACAATCATTACAAATCATAATGCAATATTTTCAAACTGCAAATCAACATTCAAAAAGATTATTTCGACGGTCCCAACGAATACTGCGAATCTGCTTTTTTTTTCAATTGATTCAGCAACATTGTAGATTGATATTTTTAAATATTGATTGTATTATTTGTATGTATCTAGTTATATAACTTAGTAAATTGTAATTGTGTAATTAATTAGTAATTTGTAAAACACCCTGACGATGGACAGGTTTTTCGAAACATGTAGATGTAATTAATAAAAAATATAAGTAGATACATACAAATAATACTTCGTTTTACTCAATATTTTCGGACAAATTAAAAAATAATCCTGTCAAACAAAGCTTGTAGGTACTAAAGGAAAAGTAAATACATTTTTTTAAATTATTCGAAAATATAAAGTAAATCGAATGGTTTAAAACATTAAAAAATCGTTTTTTTTTAGATTCGACAATATTATGCCACAGATTAAACAACTTTCTTGTATGATTATATCTTTTGTAATATATATAATAATGTAACAAGACATGGTGTAAGGCCGTATTCAGAAATAAGCAACATCGCTATTTCTGTATCTTGACAGTTATTGTAATGATGCCAATTTAGAAATTTTAAGTTTGGTAGATTTAGAATTAATACATTCAATCAATCCGAACGCTCTAAAACGTAACCAAACATTAAGTTATTCACAGTTATTGTATAAAATTGTAATGCCACCTATTTTGTCGTTTTGAGTTTGATAGTTTTGAAATTAATGAATTCAATTCATCAGAAACCTCTAAAACATAAACGATGATATAGACCGAATAATTGGGGATGCTAGTGGTGTTTAAAGCAAGGGAAGATAGAAGCGCCCTGTCGAGTCTTTTTACGTTCCTCCTAGAATAAGGGAATGAGGTGATGATGAACAAGATAATAAAATTAATTTATAATACTTAGAAAATAAATAAAATATTTAACGGTGCCTAAAATCATCAGAAAAATAAGTAAATAACAAAATTTTTGAATACACTGTAGCAATATGATAGGCAGAAACTTACGCACTGTCCATTATTTATTACAAATCCCTTGTAATAAATAAGTCACAACACTATGGAAGGATCAGCAATGATCCACAGCAATCTAGGGTTATCTACAACATTCGAGAAACGCCTGAAACAGCCTAGAAGCAAGAACATTCTCCTAAATACTAGAATAATCTAGGTTATTCGAAAGAACAGCGTACCGGATATATAAAGCAGCACCGCGCTGCACGCGGAAGATTTATTTTGACGTTTGTACCAGTGCGAGATTAGCGACGAGCCGTGGCGATCGATGCTACCATTGACGCGCAGATCAATGAAGCGAAATACATATTTACGTGCAATATTTGAACAGAAATTTCTCGAACGAGTTACCCAGCGATAATAAATGATAATAGATCAGTGATAAATTGCGAAATAGTGTGATTTAATGAATAGTGTATTAATTTAATTCGTGATAAGGAACTTTGTCCATTTAATAATTAATTACTCATTACGTCCTTCGTCTCTCTGTTACAATGGGTTGGAGTCTTCAATATTGCTCCATGTAATAAAGTACAGCATTTATTGACCGGCTTTATACCATGTAATACTAAGTCTGGCGCTGCATGCGATGGCGATCGACCGTGCATCCACTCTTTCGCGTCTACACTCGTTCGCTCTCTTTCTCTCTATTCGACAGACATCGCAATTACTTAAAAAATTGTTACTTAATTTCCAGTGTTTTCATTTATCTCTGAAAGTCACGACCCGTGACTTAAATACATACGTACGTAAAAAGGCTTCCATAGGCCTTCTTCATATACATAGTTCGTGTCTGTAAGATTTCTATAATTTATCTTAATTAATAGTAAATATAATTAATAATTAATTCGAAAATAAAAAGATCCCAATTAGCTTAAAAAGATAATTCTTTCAATCCTTCATACTGCATGTGATGATGTATAGAGTGGAGACAATGGCTCTTACAAAGAAAAGTGCAGAAAAGCTCAAATGCATGCAACTATCCATGGAGAGATCCATGCTTAGAGTAAGCCTAAGAGTTAGAATTAGAAATTGTGAAATTAGGCATAGAACTAGAGTAGTGGATATCATGCATCGTGTAGCGAAGTTAAAATGGCAGGATGCTACAAGATGGCCTCCCAGAGTTCTGAAGTGGAGACCTTGGGAGAATAAAAAAGGCAGCGAAAGACCTCAAAAGAGATGGGCCGACAATGTAGCCGCTGTGGGGGGAAAGAAATGGCTACAATTAGCAAATGACAAAGAAGGATGGAAGGGTATGGAAGAGGCCTATATCCAACAGTGGAGAGATGAAGGCTGAAGAAGAATAACTATCCTTCTGTGAACAAAATCCAGAAATTGTGTTCTCAGAACATACACAAAGAAAATATTAGTAAACAACAAAATCATTTATCATAATCGCGCACGCATAATCCTTGCACGCGGGATAACATACATTTGAATTTAGAATTCGACGAAAAAACCACACATTACCGACGGCTACACATGTGGCTGGCGGCGGGCTGCGGAGCCAATGGAGGATATCCTGCCCGGCCGACGACCCGCCGCTGCAGACGGCGGCATGGGCGAAATGCAAAACGAAATGTGAACAAACAAGAACAAAAATGTCGCATTAAAATTCAGCAGACTGACGCCAGCCAAGAGGATTCATGACGCGAAGATATGATTTATTAAGACGTATGTTAGAGTGTGAAACGGAGTTATTGGACACCGAGCGCGGTGTGCGTGTGGCCTGCACTCATCAACAAGCACTTGTAAGTATTAATTGTAAGTATGCGTTCCAAATGACCTAACCATCTCAGCGATTCTTATTCATTCTATATATTACGCTACAGGCAGCATCACTTTCACTCACTAATTAACAAACTCTCATCTAAATTAATGTTCTCATCTTCTCTTCTACTGTTGCACGAATAATTTGTACTTACATGGCAGACCAGATCTAGCAAACTCAACCTGGTTAAGCCGGGATAGTCATTTTTATTATTTTTATTACTCCTCAAGAGTCTTCCTCCACACATCTCGGTTTAGTGCCAGCTCTCTCCAGTTCAGAAGCTCCAAGAGAGGAATGTCTTTGAGGACGTTGTCGCTCCATCTTAATTTTGGCCTTCCTAAGCTCCTTCGCCCTATCGGCCTTGAGTTCAGCAGGGACTTTGGTGCTTGACATAATTCATTTATACAAAACGGAACAAAATATAAAAAAACAACTCACGTATTTGTAGTATAATCATTGTACGCCGTACGGAAGATGACTTACCTGCAAAAATCGAAAAAAAAAACAAAATTAAAAAATGTACAAGCATATTTGTAGTATTAAACAAGTCACAAGATTATTTTAAATTATTTTTTATTAGACACTAACAAAGTAATAGGTATAGGTATATATATAAAATACATAAATAATAATACAGTCACGAAACTGCAGAAACGGAAAGAATTATATGTAATCGAGAATTTTACAGTACTCGTTTTACAGTTAATTAGAAATTCTCATAAAATAATTCGAAAGATCTAAAATAATTACTAGATTCGCGAAAATGTATATAAGGAACAGTTTTTGTGACGTTTCAGCGATTACACAGAAACGATTCCATAGAAACAAGTGGCGAATTACCAAAGACAATAAATTATTGTGAATTGAAGAATAGTGCTCTAATCAAATAAGTTTATTTGGTAATAAATAAAAACGTTAATCGATTTCAAATGTTTCGTTTATTTATTAGCTATTGGGATATCCAACCCAATATCTTAATAGATCCAAGTATCTTCGGCCTGCTCTATATGCATATATTAAATATGCGATCATGTACGAATTATCGCGTGCAAGTGGAGAACAAGCAAACAAAATGAATTGGTTACAATTATTGATACCATTACATAAACATCACAAATTTAAAGATGTGTCAAAATGTCTCTTAAAGTTTAAAGAATGCAGAACAGTTACCTTATTGGCTTAATGATAATTCCCAAATATTTGATACTGGATTTGCGCGCAACTTGATCGAACTTTTTAATTTAGATACAGTGGAAGATTACTCGTTAATCACATTCAATAGTCAAATTTATAGTCTTAAGTAGACATAATCATAAGACTTTTTCAAGCTCCGTCCTATTAACATACCAAATACCTATTTCTTCGAATGTTATGCGTATGTTATTTTCTTTCATCTCATTCTTTTTAACTGTACATTTATTAGTCAACGTGACAGAGAATATATTTATTTAGTACGCGGTTTATCTATGAACATGGACTTTTATCAAATGATTGATAATCGTGAAGTCGCACACACGTTGCTAGCCTACGTGGTATCATAACCATAATATTATATATCATCAATTCATTTTATAAAACGTTCCCTGATTGGTGTACGTGCGTATTTTATGTAAATATATTTTAGTAGCTATAAAGAATATAATGACACGGAGCATCACGAACGCTACCTGATTAATTTGAATACACTAATACCAAGAGCAGGTGTTTCGTACTTGCCCGTATCGAATTTATAACCATTTGAGGTTTCGATACTCGAGTTCGAATTAAGAAACCCGGCTTAAGATAAAATTAGGCAGACAAAATTAACAATAATTAGAAGAAGGATAAGAAGGAATATAAAAAAATGTTCTCATAAATTGTAATGTAAATTTATTTCTAACTACTATTTCGGAGACGTTTTGTATTCATTGGTAATCTAAGATAATTTGTTCTAAAAGGTTTCTTTATTTTTATAAATTATATTTTTTAAATTTTATAATTATCTAAATATTAATTTTGCTTATTTAGAGAATATAGTTATTGTTAAGATTCCACTGTTCGGTATAACGGCTGAACCAGACTCCTTCACCACAGACCTCGATCTAATGAATGCAGGATTCTACTTAGGGAGCTCTAAAAAAGGCTATTTTTATGATTCTTTTATGAGATTATGAATAAATATATTTATGTAGGGTTTATTAGGCTTAATAAATACACTTTTGAAATACAATATAATTGAATTACATATTTTATGCACTTTTAACATACAAAAACATCATTGATATAAATTAACTTTGTTAAAACCACTTATTTACTGAAAAAATTCAACATGTTTCGAAGCCAATGGCTTCTTCGTCAGGATAACAAAAATAATATTTAAAAATCGAAGTATAGATCAAAATATTAAAAAGTTATATGTGGAAAAAATGATAATATAAAGTACCTTATTAACATGAAAATAAATTTAAAAGATAACTATTTGCAAAAAGGACCTGATTATTTATAATATTCAATTTACTATTTACACTCTTTCTTATTTCCAAAATTTCTAATTTATCAAATTTTGATTCCGTATAATTTGTATGTAAAATTTGTAAACCCTTATTAATATCAAAAGAATGATCCATAGCCAAAAGATGGTTAGAAAATTCGGAATAATTTTTTCAATAAATAAGTGGTTTTAACAAAGTTAATTTATATCAGTTATAATTATGTTACCACAAAATAAATTTGCTACATTTGAAGAACTTACAAAAACATCATTTATATACATCGCCTCGATTAGTGGGTGTGTATGCACTTGTGCTGAAATTCTAAAACTGTAAAACAGAAAAAAAATGAATTTTTAAGTTCAATATATCATAAGCAACCGACTGAACTGGAATTATTTAAAAAAATATATTTTTACAATTTTTGAAAAAACATGTAATTTTTTTCTTCCTTTTTTCGCCGCCATTTTGTTATTTTTGCATGTACATTAAAAATTCTAGTGTTAAACCCAAAATTTTTTTAAATTTCTGCTTTAGATTACCCATTTTTGAAATTTCAACACCATGCACAGACCCACTTACTAATCGAGGCGTTGTATTCAATTTGTGTTTTTGTACGTTAAAAGTGCATATTTCAAGAGTGTATTTATTAAGCCTAGTAAAACCTACATCAATATCTTTATTCATAATCTCATAAAAAATCATTAAAATAACCTTTTTCGAGCGCCCAAAGTAGAATCCTGTCTTAAATAAATATTGTTAATGAGATTACAAATTAAATTTATTTCATAAATATATAATTACAAATTATGAAAGTGTTGAATGTAAATGAAGATGATAATGACAAAAATTCCTTTTAATGCCTATTTAAGTGCTAAAAAATTACTTTCAGAATTATTAATAATGTAAACATTTATAAAATAAGGGAATTTAGTAGGAAAATAATTACAAAATCGATAGTAAACTAAAACTTTTGTATTTCTGGACAACAATTTTATACATTGCGTAGAAAATTTCTAAGTACTTGCTGGCTCTTAATGGTAATCTGATAAAGCCGACAAACACGTGTTAATTGCGTTTAAAACCATCTCCGCTTTGTTGTCCATCCACGCTTGTCTAACGCCTCAATCAATAAACCTATCAATCAACCAGTTATCTTTTTGCGTAAATGTTTTTTACAATATACATTTGACGTTTACAATCATATTATTATAGGTGTTTACATAAGTCTCCGTTTTTTTTTCTCAAATTTTATAATATTCACCAAAATTTAAAAAAAAATGTAAATTATATTAAAAAACGCATTCTTATTGTGACGTTGCAATTTCAGAACAAAATTCTATGAATGTATTAATCAATTAGAAATACATAGAGAAAAATCAAATGAACAAAAAAATATTAAATTAATACAAAATGATTTAAAGATTTAATTCTGGCGTCCTCTAGCGGCAGATACACAAAGTAATTTGTGACTACCGCATTACAAAAAAGTCGATTGCTTAAAATGGATAATAAATATGTGTTAATCAATTAATAAAAAGAGACTTAAATTACATATAAGGTCGAAATATTGACGGAAATGTACGAGGCCGCTTTAGCGTAATGGTAACCCACCTTTCCCGGATAGATAGGTGATCCGTGTTCGAATCCCGGTAGCAGCAAAATATTTTTTCTTTGATTTGATTTTCTGCATGTCTTTCTAATTGATCAATAAATTTGGTTTTCAATATGATAACGATTTTAACTTTCAAAATTTGATAATATGTGTATGTTCTTACGATAGAATTGATAAACGTTGCATTGTGTAGAGAGTTGTAGAGTGATCACTTATGTCAGCCTATACAGGTTGTAAGCCCTAGGCCATCCTACAAAAAGATTTCCAAACGTATTTCTCATATAAATTTTTTTCTCTCTGTGAGACTTATATAATTTATCTTAATTAATTCCACCAAGTTACGAACGATCGACAGGCAGACGTACAGACAGATAAACAACGAAAATATTATATTTACATATGTGGAGGCAAAGATATCTACGAGTATGTCCATCAGATAGATTTTATTTTAGTGTGTTTAAATTGTCTTTTTTAGGTTCAACGTGCTATTCAAAATCAAGTATGTAAATGAATTTCAAAGCACGGGTCATATTATATATAATTTTATTGAAGAGATTACTGGATGAAGGCACTACGACACAATAAATTAATTCGGAGACACTGAGCACTTGAGCAAACAGACGCTTAAGTGCTCATTAAAATAAATGATTTTTTGACGGATACACCGCCGATCTTTTATATATATTATGTATCTTTTATATATTTTTACTTCCTTTCTTTTAACTCGTGGCGTCTGCTTGCTTGTTTCCTTGACGAAAAAACTTTGGATCAATTTTTAACCCATTTCCCGTGATCCAATCGAGCTGACTCGTGGCGACGATCAAGAAGATCTATCAAATTTTTGTTAAAAAATAATAATAATTATAGTACAATTTAGAATTTTTAAAAATTTTAATGGTTTTTTCAAATTGGAATTATTACAAAAGCTACCAACGGCGGCCCGATAACGTCACGGAATATTTAAAATTTGAATTACTCCGTCGGTAGGTATAATAGGTACTTCAGTACGAATTTCGAAAATTTATGACAATTGGTTCACAGATGACAGCACACTTCCGTTTTTTGGGAAGAAATCAAATAATAAAAAATGAATATTTTTAGAGATTTCTGACATAGATATTTATCTAAACGTGTTTCATTTTCATTCAATCAATTATTTAATTACATGATGGTAAACTTAATTTACAAAGAAAGCGAGTAAAATAAAAACATGTTTTTTATGGGTTAGTTTTTTTAAAAACAAACCATCAACAGGTCATTAATGACCCTCATAGATGATTCACATTAGAGTACAAATTATGAATATTTTGTGAACATTTTTAATATGATACAATTACACAATACACTTTTTACGATAAAATTTCGTATAGTGATTTGAATGTATGTATTTTGGCACCTCTTTTTTACATTTAGATTCACTTTTCTGTCAGCGAAAAATATTGTAATCAATATTTTACCCAGTTTCCGACCAACAATCGCTCTGAAATTTGGTTAAAAGACGTGTTCCCGATGATAATTGAATAATAATTCATTAGTTTTACTAAAGCATATTCAGAATACACATCACGTCGATAGTCTTACTATGAAATTTATAAACTAAACCGCTTTCTATAAAAATAGAATCAATTTGGTATTTCCCAGGGCAAGGCCTAGACCACAGTCTACCGAGAACTCGTTATATTTTATTCAGTTATTCTTTATTAACTTCTTCAAAAGAGCAAAATAAATTTGTGGTGACATTATTAATTATATTCTTTATTAATTTATATATTGACACATGCATTGTTAAGCACAATTATTTTTAAAATGCCATTCTCACTCAGCTATGGCTATGCCGGAGAAAACATCGTGAATTCGAAAGAAATTACGGAAACAGACATACAGACAGAGACAATCAGGCAGACGGACGGACGGACACACGGACAGGCAACGAAATTATTATTAATATTTTTTTTTAAAATGAGGGTAAACGCAACACTGTTTTATTCCATTATATATTTATTTTGAATTGTTAGAACGGTTTCGGGATTTCTCCCATTGTCAATAACAACACGTTTACAACTAAATTAAAAATAATTGAGACAGTATTTATAGGGATTGGGTGGGTGTAATGGTGGTGGGGGTCGGGGGTGGGGTTAGAATGGATAGGAGTGGAGAGGTTATGGGTGGTATCTGGATGTTAATTATATTTATATTATTTATTTTATTATGATTAATTTCTAAGATCTCCAAGATGTCCATTCTTATTCATATAACAGTTTGATTGACAATGGGAGAAATCCCGAAAACGTTCTAACAATTCAAAATAAATATATAGTGGAATAAAACATTGTGTTTACCATAATTTTTTTAAATATTAAAAATGAATTTCCACAATGTTACAAACAAAAAACTTGAAATTATTATGTTTGATTTCACATAAATATATATGTGACATAATAATTAATGTATAACCTTAAAGTGTTACAAAACACATTCGCCCATAAAACACACAAAAGAGTTTTACATCCACTCTCGTTTCTTCAGTTAATCCATAATAAGAAAATGAAATCCGTCCATCAATGCTACCGCTTTTTCAACCTACTGTAATGCTAATCTCGACCTTGAATTTTATATACATCCTAGTTTCTACCATTTCTCGCTGGCGTACATGAGTAAAAGTACAACAGCACTACACCCTTGAATAGTTCGCTTTCCTGTAACGGAAAACAAAGCACCATTGACCTCGTTTGCAGCAGCCTCTCGCCGCCTACGCCTTGCGTTCTTCTCGTCGGAATATTCTCGCTTCCTAAATCGCGAGTTGAATGTCAGAAATGTTAGATAATAATTAGTTTTGTAAATATTGAAACGAATTTAACCATTCTGTCGCCCACGTTACTTTTTCAGTTTCATCCATCGCTATTGTTAAGGACCTGTTATTATTTTGTCTGGGATAATCTGACGTCATGTCATGACAATTATGAATACATTATTATTAATCTCCTACAAAAGGATGAAGAAGAAATCTGCTTATCCTTCTCAACCATCCAAAACAGCTTCACTGATTGACATCTATGATAGTTGTCAATCTGACGATTGACAGGGAGCTTTGTGGAATGCGTAGTAATAATAGATGGATAAATAAAATATTATATTAACTACCTGTAACCCATCAAAAATTACGATACTTTTACATATCGGTTCCTAAGAAATAAGTATTTATTTATTTATATTTTTAAAAAAAGAGAATTTTTACTATAAAGAAGAAGAAGAAAACATTTTTACTATAAAGAAGTTACGGACGTTAAACAAAGCTAAAAGACAGACAGACAGTCGGATGGATAGACAATGAAATTATTTTAATTGGGATTAAAACAAGCTTTTATAAAAATGGCTAAAAAGGAAAAAAAAAATTTTTAAATCCCCACATCCCCAGTATTAAGAGCAATCACTGTTTATGCGTCTATCGTCTCGTTCAAGCGAAGAAATATTTTTTGATTACTTAGGAGTCTACGATACTCCGAGTACTAAATATACGTGCCTATTCTACTGCTACAAGTGTATCAGTTCTAGCTTTGTTACTTTTACCACCTAAGTTTCACACTCTAAAATTTTACTCGATTTTTTAAAAAAATCTAATTAATTAGGCGCGACAGTTTATATACAGTGCCGTCTTATTTTGGTGATACAATTAGCTATAGTAAATTACAAAACTACAACTTTAATAATATTTATTTATTTAAATATGTAAGTCATAAATAAGTTACGCGAAGAAATAATGATACATTAAATGTAAGATTGCGCAAGCGATAGTTGGGATTTAAGATAAAGCGCCCTACACTTTATACTTCATTGATACGCATATAGTGTGATCGCTCTCACTGTGTCTGAAAAAAAATTCTAGTAATTTTTTTATAAAAACATGTTTTTATTTATGTTTAAATAGTAATGAATCCTAATCTAACTTAGCTCTAATTTCGTTAAAATGTATATTTACTATTTACAATTTATGAAACAATGCAATTTACTACAGAATACAATCTACTATGTACCACCAATATTCGAATACTGCTCACCTCAAAATTCAAACGTCATTTTTAAAATAATACAAACCGACAGATGACACCGGCATGTACAATGTTCGATGAAATAACGCTTTTGCATTTTAAATAGTTATTTGATTAATTTAACCAATTTTGTAAAACTGTTGTACTGTCATCCGGAATACGTCTTTTTACCAAGTTTCCGAGCGATTATTGGCCACATTATTTGTCCACATCCCTAACAGACAAACAAGTGAAACTAAATAGAAGCGTGTAAAAAAACATCACTATGATTCTTTGAAGGTATGTATAAGGTGAATAGAATAGTACATAATTGACACCGACCATTGCTGGATAATGATCAATTTGGAAACCATTGAAATCCTAGAGAACTTAAATTCTGAGAAAACACTTAACACAACACTCTCCCGATCCTAGGCTTGCTTCCATTAATGACCAATAAACCTTCCCCATTACGCGGCTCCCTACCCTACCCGAAAATATTAACAAAATAATGTATTTAAGTTAATTTTTAATCACACCTAATGATTAGAGGGACTGCTACTCTTGAAACTATAGTAGTAATAAATAACTCAAAAGTTGTGTGTGCACCACAATTTTTTTTTTCAAATGTATTCTAAATTAAAACGACGTACAGTACAGTATGTTAAAAATTTTAAAAACACAATCACTAGATTTTGTCCTCAGAAGGATCATCATTAATAGAGCGTAGTTGTATTAAAATAAAGTAAGCAAGGTACATTAAAACCAGCTATACAACTTTCCAAAATTTGATAAATGTATGGTCGATCATGGGTGGAATCTGAACGTTACATTGTGTAAAGTAATCACTTAAGCCAGCCTCACGACAGGTCGTAAGCCCTGTAACGCCCAAAAAAACTTCTGTACATACTTTCCCATGTAGCTTCGTCTCTGTGAGACATCTATAATTTATCTAAATTACTGCAAAATCATTCAATGAAAATTGAAAATAAATTAGACGTATGGCCGTGAAAAATCACGGTAACTTGGTGGGCGTGACACGGTTACGTGTCACTCTCCAATTATCTAAAGTTTTAATTCCAGCAAGTTACGAGTGTACAGACCGATAGTCTAACACAATTATTATATTAGGTCCTTACATATGAAATTGGCGTTTAGTATGGGAGGAACATAAAGCCGATTTTTTTTTATTATAATATATTTATTTAATCAAAGTATGTACCCTTGCTATCTATGCACTTTTGCCATCTCATAGGTAGTTCATCGATCCCTTTACTAAAAAAACCATTCGGACGGGAATCAATAAAATCTTTGAAGGCGGGTTGGACTGCCCCATCGGAGTTGAATTTTTTCCTTTGCAAGAAGTTATCCAAATTTCGAAAAAAATGGTAATCTGTTGGGGCAAGGTCCGGAGAGTACGGTGGATGTCTTAGACATTCCAATTGAAGCTCCTCTAATTTAGTAGCCGTCTGTTGTGCAGTGTGTGGTTCTAGCTTTATCATGAAGCAGCAGTGGCCTAGAGCGTTAAAACCGCCCTTCGGTTGTTTAGACATCTTCTTTTCCATCATGGTTTGCAGTTGCTAAGACAAGAGCCAATCTGCCGTAATCGGTCTGGCCAGATTTAAGATTTAAAATCTCTTCATTATTGTGCCGGTTGAGTAATGCAACGCAGCAGTCAACGCGCGTTTGTTGATTTGCTTCACTCAATTCGTGAGGTACCCACCTTTCAAGCTTTTGCACCTTACCAATTTGCTTCAAGTGGATTAAAACAGTTTTATCACTAACACCGCAGCCTGCAGCTAACTCGGATGTGGTTTGCGATGGATCCGCTTCCACAATAGCCTTCAATTCTTCATTATCAACTTTGGTCTCCGGCCGTCCACGGGGCTTGTTCTGCAGGTCGAAATTTCCAGAACGAAAACGTTCGAACCAAAAACGCACTGTGTTTTCTTTTGCGGCACCGTCGCCATACACATCATTAATCCTTCGAGCCGTTTCTGCAGCACTGGTGCCACGGTGGAACTCGTACTCGTAAATAACGCGATATTTCAAGTTTTTCATTTTGTAAACTGAGTGACGCAAAGAAAAAAACAATTGAGGAAAAAGCAAATGAATTATAATTTTCAAAACACAAATATATGAGTAAATAGCTGTATAAATTTGGATTTGGAATTCCTAACCAAAGAGAAGATATTTGAGATCAAATTTGCCAGTACGGCAAAACGCCAATTTCATATGTAAGGACCTAATATTTAGATTTGTCAATAATTTATGCATTCTGTCGATTGGAGATGTAAAAGTTCATCACCGCTGTCCCCTTCGCGCTAGAGGCGTGCTGGTACATGATCGTGCTCCGGGCGTGATTGCGCGGTCCCATGTGAAAATGCGTCGCTCGCAATAAGAAAACGGCGTCATACCAATTTACGATCTTTTGTATGCAAATTGGCGAGCAAATCCGCGGGGAGCTCACGCCAAGGTAATTATCGTTATTGCAAATCCAGAGCAAAAACATCGTGGCTTCTTTTATCGATACTTTATTCCCAACACGGCAGATGGCTGACAATACAATGGAGCCCGGGTTTATTATGATAATCCAACAGACTGATCGACTTTCAAATACGCGGCGAGAGGTCCCACCTGACTTGTACGACACGAGACAGAGGGCGACGCTGCGGAGGAATCTTTTTTACCGACCGGGAAAGCGGCGAGAAAATCGTTTTCGCTCGTTGCGGATTTGACACATTGATAGAATCGCGTGAATCACGCTGATTTCGTTTTCATTTATGTGCACCTGGTGCACTGTTTATTGAAAATATCAAGTATCAATCTTTAATCGGGTGACATTACGAAATAGTTTTGATCGTTGGGAATTTGACATATTGATAGACTCAAATCAACTCCTGATACAGTAGGTATTTAATACACATAATAAGGATCGACATTTAGTGCGAATACTGACTTTTACTCGTTCATATGTACCTACATTCACGACACTCAAACAAAATAGTTTTCACTCCGTGGAAATTGACGCATTGACAGAATTATTTATGATAGAGCTAATATCATTTTCATTTATGTGCTCCTGATACAATATTTATAAAAAACAATAAATATCTATGTTAAATGAGAACACTGACATATTCGTATAAACAAGACATAAAATAACACATAAGTATTCACACTCTGGGAATTCAACACATAGGTAGATAGAATGATTTGCAGTAAAATTGATTTCGTTTTCATTCATTTACTCTTGGCGTAATATTTTTTTTTAATATTAAATTTCGATCTTTAATGGGGTTAAAGACAACAAAGTGATTGCTGTAGAAATTAATCAATTGTTAATTAATCAAAATATGCGCAATATTAGAAATCTGGGCCGATCGTGATATATTTTGAGGGAGGGGAGGGGTGGTAGGTATATTTTTCTCGAGGACCTAGAATGCAACTGAGCGAAATTAGAAACGAATGGAATTCAATATAACATACATTGATATATAGAGGTCTAAATGAGGTGGCTACAGAAGAAGAAGAATAGCAATATTTAACGCAAAGTCCTATAGAGAAACCATGCATAATTTGCTTTGATCAGTCAATGGGTGTAAGATTTTGTAAAAATGACAATATTTTAATAAATCCAACCAGGTTCAGAAGCAATCATTTCCTTTGTCAGGGAGATATACCAATTAAAACCAACTCATTTTTGACTTACAAAATTTAATTATTAAAAATATTAATAATTTCAACACACAATTAAATAACACTTTATAGAAATATAAAAAAAATAGCATTATGAAAGATATTTGAAAATGACAATTACTAGAAAGGACAATTACTAAATAAGAAATTATTGGAACTACTTTCAGGGTAAAATTGGTGTTTAAATGTAGTTGGATATTTATATTTTGGATACATTTGCTTTCTTTAAACGAATCCAAATTAGCCAATTTAAGGTGAATATTGTATTAATATATATTACAATCATTTTATTGTTCGAAAATTCTGAGAGTTTATTACAAATTCAATTTTAAAATAAACAACTACAATTTTATGTATTGTGTATTTTTCAATATTATTATTTTTATTTATCATGTTAATCGTGATAAAAGGCTTTAATTATTAAAATATCGCGTATTTATATTTTCCGATTGAGCTTTTGCCCTTCTAAGGCTGTCAGGCTGCTGAGTTTGTACGTCCTCGCGACGACATTGGCAGAGAAAACCTTAGGAGAACCGCTCTTGTTGTTACGACGACTTTAAAGGAAATTAATTAGATGATGACGGGTAATTAACAGCGACTGACATTGGGCCAGATTGTGTGTCAAGGGACCCTCCAACGCGCCGCTGGAGGAGTCCTGGACTCCGTAGGCAGGTGATGGCAATGTGTAATCGATAAATTATTAATTGAATGACGTCATAGACAAAACTGCATTATAAATTCAATTATTTCACTGTTGATTTAGTTTCATACATATGTTATATGGGCAATACATGATTTACATTCAAATATTGTATTAAGTAATCTTAAGTCATTTAAAAGTTTTTCGTATTAGCACTCCTGTCTTAACTCCTTTATATTCACTGTATTTTGTGTTGTTTGTTGTAGGTGTTGCTGTATAAATAAACTATGGTTGTGGTGTGTAGTGTAGTGTAGTGATACTTAAATGCTAGTGTAGTGCTTGTCTTGACAAAAAGACGGATATCTCAGTAAGTAATAACTAACATTTTTTCAAGTCCTGTTTAATGCTGGGATAATCTTGTTATCCTATGAATACGGAGAATTTGGTATAGTGTTTAGAAGAGGCGGAGTTTGGCTATAACATTATGAACAGAGAAATACAATGATCATACCTATACTACAAAAAATAATAGTTACTACCCGGATACAGAATTCATTATTGCCGGTAGAATACTTCACCAACGAAACTATGATAAATGATAACCTAATTTTAGGCGTCCCTGCAGCACCTTCGAAGAGCTTTCTGGTATTCTGGTATTCTGTCTGTTCATTTTAGTTCATTCTATATGGTTGTTTTGCTAAATTAAATAATGAGGAAGTGTACTGGGTTTACGTTGAGAATTTAAGACGAGACAAGACAAGATTTTTTGAGAAATTAAGAATCGAAGATAAGACTTAAAAAGTATGTGACTCATTATAAAGTAAATAACACATGTAAACGAAATTGAACGACAATCTATAACAGGGCCATTTCAGCTAAAAAAAAATCTGTGTATCTTTTTTCTATATAATTTATCTTGATTGTTTTACAATCTTCTGCATTTTTCCAGATGTAACAGAGTGTAAAAAAAGAAGAAAAAAGTGAAAGTGAAAGGAAACGATATTAATTCCGTCTCTTATCTTGTTTACATTAAATTTTAGGCTTTTTGTAAACGGATCACGTGCACGAAGCCGAACAACGTCATGTAATTCGGCCAACGCGATGTTTATTAACTTATTGTTATAATATATTAGCCTATAATACCCGCAATAAATATTTAATTAAACAAAATTAAATGCAACGAGACTCCTGCGTAAATTTTAAAACGATTATATTATAGCGAGTAAAACCAAGGGTACGGCAAAGTCGTTATATAATTTTTTACGCCGACAGCCAATTTATTCCGTTTTTACAAGACTAAATAAATTAACGATACCATTGTGAGATTTTGCCTCGCCAAGGCGAATGTCACATACGGGCAAAAAATGGAGTTGTACAAAAAATATTGAAAATAATAAGAAATCAAAAATTCTCGGTTTATCGCGTCAATCGATCATGCCAATGAGGCTGCCAAAATGTAATGGCATTATCGATTTGTATAATCTGTTAAGTCACGGTGTCACAGGCTTTTCAGGAGTTGATGGAACCGTTGTTGACAGAGAGCTATCTATCTAATGCGAGTCTTCCAATTTTTTTGTGGGAGATGTAAATTTAAAAACATGTTTACTTGGTGTCGTTATCAGAAGAAAACGAAAGTGAGGAAGATGAAGACGTATTTTTAATTTAAATGTTCCGCTCATTTGAAACGCGCGTTTCATTATTTATTTATTTGAATTATAGGGTAGGTATAACAAAGCTAATCTATGTACTTTACAGAAGGTGCGTACAGTAAATACAATGAATTATGACTTTTACATGAACATATGTTTTGAAAAAAAATCGAAATAAAAGATATTATGTTTGTATTTCGTAATATCCCGATCACAATTATTATCAGATACTAGTTTTTTTTATATATCATGCTATTCTGTCAGATAAATTTTTAATTTCGATTTTTTTTCAAAAATATTTGTAACCTAAAAGACATGCCTAAAGTAAAACCCTCTCCTAGGAAGGTTTTAGTTTAGTTCATCTTTGTACATATTTTATACTCAGAGGGAAGCCTATATTCAGCCTATATTCAATATTCATTAATTACAAATCTACATGATTAAATTACAAATATAGAAGTATCATTACTAGCTGTAAAGAACTATGTATACTAATTTCATCAGAAAAGACTATAGATGTCTCTAGCATAGTCCCAAATATATGAAAGATTCCAATTTGGAACATTTATACAACTTTCTCACGATGGAATTGGTAAACGCAACATTGTGAATTAAGCCAGCTCATACAGGAGGTTGTAAGCTCTGGACCATCTTATAAAAAAAAGACTTCCATCCCCTTTTTCATATGCATAACTTCGTCTCTGTGAGACTTCTATATTTTTTCTTAATTTAATTATAAATTATTTGCAAATAAAAAATTTATTATACTCCCTTTCTCATTTACTAGTTGAAACAGGTTTGGCGCTTACCCCACGCGTCGGGCTTGAGTCGGGCGACAATACGAAAGGGAGTCATAAAAATTTCGAAAAATCCAAAATAATACTATAATTATTAATTTTTAAACGAAAATTTGTTGGATCATTTTTATCGTCGCCGCGAGTCTGCTTGCAAAGTTTCAGCTCGATTGGATCACGGGAAAAGGGTTAAAAATCGATCCAAAGTTTTTTCGACAGACAAGCAAGCAGACGCTACGAGTTAAAAATAAAGGGAGTAAAAAACTAACCCATAAAAACCAAGTTTTTATTATACTCCCTTTCTTTGTAAAATATAACAACAATTAAAGACGAATTAAAACATATAAAATAACACTAAACTTACAGTAATTTAATATATTTCTAAAATGTCAGATGTTTTGAGCTTTGATAAGACACTTCATGCTTCATCACTTCATCAGTCAATTTAGATTTTCGAAATTCGTAGTGAAGTACCTATTATGTATACCGACGGAGTAATTCAAATTTATAGAATATTCCGCAACGTTATCGGGCCGCCGTTGCTAATAATCAAACTTTTGTAATGATTCCAATTTGAAAAAACCATTAAAATTTCTAAAAATCCGAAATTATACTACAATTATTAATTTTTTTAACGAAAATTCGATAGATCTTCCTGATCGTCGCCACGAGTCTGCTTGCAAGGTTTCAGCTCTTTGGATTGGATCACGAGAAAAGGGTTAAAAATCGATCCAAAGTTTTTTCACCCGGCAAGCCGGCAAGCAAGCAAGCAGACGCTATGAGTTAATATAAAGGGAGTAAAAAGGGCAATTTACAAACAAAATCGAAAGAGTCATTCGTTTTCATCGTATTCATTAACATTTGTCGAGATAAACTTAATTAGTTCCATTCATTCAATTTATTACACGTATGCTAAGATTGGTGCTTACAGAACCCGTCGTTATGGGCGGGCACGCAAGGAATATTTAATATTTTCCGTCACGATTATCAACACACCGGGGTCCATATCGGATCGCTGGCATTTCGTGTGACCTTATCTCCGCGCGATGAAGATATATCATGAGTGTATAATATTATATGTATTATCGACGACGGCGAGGTAAAGTGATTTAACTACCATAGACAAACTTTTCAATCGGCCATTTTAAAGTTATTTTTTAAATAAATATACATATAGGTAGATTCAATTGGATTTTTACTCATCGCACATGCCAGCAAGTCCTATTTTCAGTCACGATAGCTTTAATTTTATTAAATTCCAATTTGTGTTTCCCGAATTTCAATACACATTCACGTTACAATTCAAATTCTAGAATTAAAACTTCTCAAATTCTTTGCAACCAGCTTTCTCTACTATACTTATAAAAAATTATATAATTATATATTAAGTAATAAAAATAAAGACGATATTTTCAATAAATGGTGCGTTTACAAATTATAAATTAATTTGTATTGACTGCAATCATTAAGTAGAAATTTGAATAGAATAGAATAGTTTGAATAGCTATTGACTATGGTGAAACTTGAACTTTTGGAAACAAACCAATATTTTGAAATTAAGAAGGGTTTTCAAATTTTATAAACAAAAAACATAGGACCACAGTTAGATAAATTAGAAATTAGAAAATGTGTTAATAGAAAATTGAATATTATAAATAACCAAATCGTTTTTACAAATAGTTACTGTTTTAATTTTGTTTTTACATTAGTTTCTAATTAATTATTCAAATCATTTATATTGATTTTTTGTTTTTTCGTTTATGTGTAAATTCTTATTATATATTGTATCCTAATGAAGGTACAGTATCAATAAATAGCGGTTTAAACAAAGTGTTTTATTTTTATTAATATTATATAATGATGCCAAAATGATTTTTTACAATTATATAAGTAAAGATATATAGCTCGAAAATCTATGAAAATGTATTTTTCTGTAGCACGTAGATCGTTTTTATTCACAGCTAATTATAATTCCAAGCAAGTCAAAGTAACAAGTCAGTTATGTTTGCTTGTTTATCAAGTGGATTTATCAAATACATATTTAGTTTATTAGTACCGATGGATGCAAGAATATTGGATCTAAGAATGGAAAATAAATATTAAACTTTATCTCTTCCCTGAAGATTTTGAAAGACTTGTCTTACGTGGGGTGAGAAATAGGCCAACGATATAATTAAACAAAGACTGCAAAGTTACCCTTATTGGAAAATACCAGCAGAAAAGGCTGTTTTCGTGAAGGAAAAAGGTACGAGAGAGTAAATCCCTAACGTCCGCCAAATAATAGAATGAAGCCGAGAGCATAATAGAAAAAAGCCAAAGGCTACGTCAAATGGGGATATCTTTGGCAAATCCTACGGAAATAGGGGTCCCTTCACAGCTGATAGTCCTAATACAAAACCTGTATGTACACAAGACCACGAGCGTAAGGGTTAATAATTTCTCATCGCCGCCCTTCGAAGGACCAACAAGGCTAACCTACTGCCTTCTGATATCTTCAATAATATGTACAGAGAATATTTTGTCAGAAGACGGATAAGCCGCGGTTGAGAACGAAGTGAAACATTTTAAAACAATTAAAATTAAAGTCACTGGACACAAACATTAGCTGGAACAATATTCCGTCATTCGCACTAACTCGTCGCACTAGAATATTCCATCAGTGTTCACCATAATTTGCCAAATAACACAGAGCCAAAGCTTATTTATTTGGCAAATTATGTAGGCGTGGAAGTCTTTTTGGGTGTTTTTAGGGCTTACGACCTGTCATATGGCTGGCTCGAGTAACCACTTTACACAATTTAACGTTCACAATTCCACCCATGATTGACCACCACCTCTATTACATTTTAGGAAACTGTAAAACGTTAAATTGAGTAAATTTATCAATTAAGCCAGCCATATGAAAGGTTTTATGTCCTAGAAACACTCAAAAAATCTTATATTTTGCCTGTTTATGTCAATAGTTTGTCCTTTTTGTCAATAGTTACCTTTTAAAATTGTTTTCACATTAGGTCTTAATTAGTCATTCATCTCCCATATATTTATTATATTTTTATTTTGTCAATGGCTATACTTTTAATTTTTGTATCGTGATGTAGGGGACCATTGGAGCAGAAACATGTTGATAATTCATTAAGTTAGTTGGTTTTCTTGTTATAAATATAAGCAATGTTACCACAAAGTCATTTTGCAATTTTATTGAAGAAAATATATAGTGTTGGTTACTAATACTCGTATCCATAATATTATATTTTATGTCAGTCTATATTTGTATATATGGACTGCCCACGTTAGGGGAGAGGCGAAATGTCATCATGATCCTGAGTCAAGGCTCAAAAATCTATTATGCGTGTTTTACATAAAAACGCTACAGGTATCCATCTGACCTTTCGAAGAGTGCGCTTCGCTCGATGTCAGACGACTAGGCAAAAGACAATATTTCCTACGATATCACTAGTGCCGTACGTGTACCCGTAAATCAGTGTCATGCCACCACAAACAATAAATTCACTACACGTAAGATAAAAAATAAATTCAGTCAACGACACATTTTCTTTGCAATACCTTGATAAGAGGCACTGAAGTTTATAATAAACTTAAATAGTTGTTACCTTGTTACTTAAATATAGTTATAGTATCTTTTAGGCGGCCCGCAGAGAGGCAGCGGTAGCAACATCGCTATCGTTTCCCGTAGTTCATGCCCCATCTCCGGCCGTTTAGTTTTTTTTTAGCCGTGAAAACAAACGAAATTACGGAAGTTACGTGAAGTAACGGGGAAAGACAAACGGACAGATAACGAAATTATTATAATTAGATAGGAATAAAATGTATGTTACTGTATTTACGTAGATAAATAATTATAATTAATCCAAATACACTATATATTTTTTCATCAAACTTTTCAAATTCTCTTTATGTTTCAAGAGCTATGCTCCCTTCATCAGGATAAAAAATGTACTAAAATTAGTTTTCAAGTATAGACGGATTAGTTATCGTGGGAGGGAATTTATTGACAAATTTTATTTGATTATTTATAATATTTTTATTTTTATTATAATATAAATTTCATTATACTTTTGGTGAAATTTATCATAAGAATATATTGATTTTAATTTTGTGACATCTAGCGAATATCGCCATAATTATATTATTTGTTTATGGCATCATCTGGCGCCATTTCGACGAAATCAACAAATTCGTTGCAGCGAATAAAAATAGGCAGAAAATAGTGGGGATACTTAGGAAGGCTTCCTGTGGCTAGAAAACGGTGAATAATGGTGTTATAAGGAGTAATAATAATAAAATCAAAAAGCTAATACTTTGGTCATTTACTAGATTAGGAAATTTCCCTCCCATCGTGATAATACCTATATTTACTTGGATAAACCCGATTTTATCTATAGAATACACAGCACGCACTTTTTAATTCTGAGAACGCTATATTATATAATAATATGTATATCCGATCGCGTGACATGCTTTTGTACATAAAGTTTCAATATTTTCGTGACGATAATGTGCGTCAAATGGTATCACATGCGTCAAGAAACGCCCGAAAAAATAAATGTAGAAATCAGGTATAAGAAAATTCCAGTTTACCTGGAAAATGAATACTCATTTAAAATTTGTGGTTCATCATGTGACGAGGATAACAGAACATTTTAGAACACAAGGAGGCATTGTCACCGAAGTCATTGCTGAACACAATGTCTCCAATGATACATCTGTCTTGGAAATCCAGAACTGGAGAGATAGCACTCTTTAGAGAGTGGAGAAAAATTATTGAGGAGACCAAGACCCGCCATTTGTTATAGAGCCAATAGTGATGATGATGATGATGATATAAAAATACATCATTTAAAAGTAATTAATTATAATTGTGAAAGGTGCATTGTATATTTATATGTATATGTATGTGTACCTGGAGCCTGTCAGGAGAGAAAGATCTAAATACCCGCGCGCACGAGCGCGCGTTGTTCTTTACTGGAACCTATCATTGGCTTAACATCCATTTGATTTTAGTTTACACCATTTGATAGTATTTAAAAAATGAAGCGTAATAGCATTATTGCTTAGGAAAACGCTACATTCGGTACCCCGCTTGCTACACTCTTTTACTGTATTATAGTGCTTTTCCGGTTTAGTGGATGACGTTATATCATTCAAACGGAAGCAATTATTATAGATATCCGTGCAAAAATGTAAAAAAATATATTAAAATAATAATGTTCATTTTAATGATTTAATAAAAGGTTTAATCAATCTACTTAAGCAAAAATGTCAAGTATATACATAATGTCATGCGTAATGAGGTGCGCGCTGCCTGAGTTTATGTACGCGCAAAAAAATACAAGTAATTATTATATCAATCCTATTTTTATGCATAATTTGTAATGCAAGTTATATGCCTGACATAATAAATAAATAAAACTGATTCTTTGTTATAAAATATACACAACTGAACAAATAGATATATCCACAAAAGCAACATTAAAAATTGTATAGTACTAGTTTTGCCCCCGCGGCTTCGTAGTAGGCTTCGCGTAGATTTTAGTAACTTTTAGTCATATTTTATCAATTTGTGTATTAACCTTAACATAAAGATATATGTAGAATGTATATATCATCGCGGAGTTTTTTATATAACTTATAGAACTCTACATTTCTCTTTAGAATTTTTTAAATATCTCTTACCGTTACGGCAGCGTTCGTAAAAACGCATCGCATTTGTTGTAAAATAGATCACCACGAAAAGCCCTTTTATTTTAACGGGATAATAAACAGCCTATGTCCACCCTGAAAGTCCATTCTAAATATTGGTGAAAGTATTTTTGAAATCACATAAGTAGTTTCGGAGATTATCTCCTACATCCAAACCTAAAAAGTTTACGTTTACATATTAGTATAGATTAAAACCGCTCATTATTTTCGGAAAAACTTTAATTCTTTTCAAAAACAGTATGAAGTCTAGACTTTCAACATTTCATTTTTAGTTAATTTTTATGCAAATAGTTTTCGTTTAAGTACAAAAAATACGGGATGAAGTAGAATTATTATGGCTTTCGTATTAAAATGCAAATTACACACATAATGGTTATGGAGGTTCGTTTAAAATATGCATAATTTTATTTGCTAATTTTTGTTCAGGTGCCGACGACCTGATGATGGAAATCGGGCAGACATAAGACATTGAGTGACCAAAGTCTCGTAAAATTATTTAATGTTCAGATATTACGGTGCTCAAAAGATTGTAAACTTCCAATGAATATAATCAATTAAGATAAAAGTTTGTAGCGTATAAATATATCACCTTTTTATTAAGTATTAATTTACATAAAATTGAAGGATATCCTAAACCAACTCATAAGGGGAAATAAATGGTATGGCTGCGTTACTTGAGGGACTGGTATAAGTGTAACTCGACTGAGTTGTTCGAAATAAAGACGTATTCGCCAGAATGATCGCCAGCCTCCGACAGGAGATGGCAACATAAGAAGAAGGAGAAAGATACCCAACTTTATATATAGGCCGGCCGGCGTTCTACGTTCTCTATATAGTGCAGATATAAGAAAATCCGAGCTAAGCGTCAAAACAAAACTGACTGTTTTCAAATCTGCGAACAGGCTCACCCTAATAAGAGAGAATGAGAGCAAAGATCCAAGCTGCAGATATGAGTTTTCTAAAGGGGATAGCGGGAGTCACACTGATGGACAGAGTGAGTAGTGCTGATATAAGGCACACACTTGGCATGGAACCCCTGCTCCAACGCATAGAAAAATCACAAATGGGGTAGCTTGGTCACGTGCTAAGAATTCCAGGGGAACGAGTATCAAGAAGTATCCTCCTGGCAAACCTGGAAGGAAGGCGACCGGTGGGTCGCCCCAGATTAAGTTAGTTAAAACAGTTTGCGTGTGGACTGGGTAACTCATACGTAAGTACCTAATCGAGTCTTTGGTCCTCCGACCTTAACAGGACAAGGGGATGAAGATGATGATGATATCCAAGAAATAAGTAAAAACTATCTAGATAGCTTAAAGTCTCGTTGGCAGGCGAAATCATCAGAGCAGTAAGAGTAATACGTCAAATTAATGTAACAGCGCGTATATGTAGATGAGATATCATTCAGAAATTCGTCTTGAAGGCGAGTAAAGGAGAGCAGAGTATTGAGCGCTAAGCGAGCTATAAATCATTATACAGAGTGTATTTTCGTAGAGTGGAATGTTGAAGCAATAAAAAAATTGTTTCACATTTTTAACCAAGTGTGTATTTATACAAGTAAATTTAAATTAATGTTAAAAAATCAAAACTGTGCGTATATGCGTTGTACCACAATATGCATATGCATATAGGTATGTTAATAGAGACGCGAAAACCAAATAAGTATGCCTATATTGCATCTAACTATTTTCAAACTAAAGTAAAAGCTTGTGCTATGAAAATAGGACTAACTTGCTAAATCACTAGGAGAACGTCATTTTTGTTTTAAACACAGTTTGATGTAATATTTATGTTTGATAACGTAGAAATTTAGTGTCAAATGGTGAATAGTATGTATGATATGTGAAATGGATTTAATTTTTTATGATATCACTAAACATATAGTAGAATGTGTGCTAAAGATAAAGCTGCAATGACCCAGACATAACATAAATAAACACTTATAAATAATATGAATAATGTTTACACAAGTGTATCAGAATTGGCATAACCTGAAACAATAAACGTACAGTTTGATAGGAACTTGTGTCTGTACATATAAATGTATATGTATATTGTATAGGTGCCTATTATCTAGTAGCAAAAACTTCGAGGAAGTCTTCTTAATTTAATTTTGAATAGAAAATATTCTAATGCAAACTTTAACGTGGCTTATCTCCGTAACCGTCGATAATTGAGCCAAGGGGCAAAGAATATTTTCTATTCAAAATTGTATAAAGAAAACTTTTCCGAGACTCCCGAAAGGAAGTTTTTGCTACTAGCAATGAGACACCCCGTATGATACGATATCTGTGATAAAACGGAAAATTTCTTTGAAGCAGCAAAACACTAGAATGTTACGCTCTGGCAACATATTCTGTCCGAAATTTATCGATTATCGAACGCTAGTAACAATATTAGGTTCATTATTTTACACATTCCTTTTCTTTATCTGGTTCATTACGAAAATTCATCCAAAAAAATTCGTCGATGTACCTACTCATTTACGCGCGGTAGAAGTTATACTTAAAAACTGAAATAGAGACAAAATTATGTATTGATTATGCTCAAAGTATTGAGTCGTACAAATATACGCTGATCATTCATCAAAAATCTATATTAGATTATTTTGTCAAGTTTATCGAGAAATAAAAATTTCGTCGACAAACCAAACCCTGCTCTTAATCTTAATATAATCATTTCGTTATCTGTCTGTCTCGTAAGACCGTAACTTCCTGAAATTCCCGGCAAAAAACGAAATGAAAGAAAACAAAAATAAACACGACTCGAACCTCGAACACGCCTTCAAAAATATACTATATATACTACTCGCGGTTTAGTTTTAATTTACGCCTCCTACATTCGTATATATATGTCGGTTAGCTGTCGCGTTGCTGTCCGCGCGACGAGGTTCGAGCCTTCTCCAGCCGTCTGATTTCGTTTTTTTAGCCGTGAAATCGAACAAAATTATTATATTTAGATATTACTATAACACTAATTTTAAGTGCATTCCGCGGTCTCGCATTTTCGCTACATGCTCCGTTACATACTTTCGCTACATGCTGTTTCCCGCTAAAATGCGCGACTTCTGTTACAATAAAAAATTTGCCATCAATGCGCTAAAAGATAATAACTTAATAATAAACGGAAAGGAACCGTCAAGCGCAACATTTGTTTTCGGTCAAATTTGGCGGGAAGCGTCCCGGGAGGCGCCATCTTGCCAGGTCTCCCGCCGCGCGGAATGACATAACGTCGCTTTTTTCTCTCAACCGGAATATTAATTATGAAGCAATATCGCGCTGCGTGGACGGCGCTTGCGCAACACTTCAGCCAGAGAACGCCAAAGGAATTAAGTTTAAACCAACAAATTAATAGTATCGCCGGTTCGGTTGGGAAACCTGGCGTAGGTACCGAGCACGGAGCCCGCTTAGGACGCACGCACGTAACCTCGCAAATCAATATTTAGGACAAGCCAGGCCCGGAGTGTGACACCAACTTTACAGATGTGCGCGTCCTGCAGCCAATAATGCTAAGGTATTTTTAATAATAATATTGTCATGGATTCGCAGCGATGGGGACTTAAAATCAATTTTAAAAAATATTTGTAAACACACTCACTGGTTCAAAATTAGTCGTACTGATTCGCCGTTAGAACATTCCATACGCAGGTACTTATCACAGTTCGCTTTTTTCTCGCTGTTTCTACGACTAAGCCTTTTGTGATTAATCGTAGATGTCAAACCAAATCCGACTCGACTTCCTAATTGTGGACCTATTTTATAAGGCCCCGATTTTCCGGAAGCTTCTGGTGTAATCTTGCGTATTCAAGACCTCTCCCAAATCTTCTGAGATAATTCAAACAATTCGGAAATCCTCGATTATGTGCAGCTACTCATGTTTCTAGAATCTCGTGACATTATATCAATTGTCAAGAACAGTTGTGGTGTTTCCGTTCCCTTTGTAGTTTTTTTTCCTATTTCTTGGAGTTTATTCTCATTGGTTTGCGCTAAATTAATGATCATGTCGTGACCGCAATTAAAAAAACATCAGTAAATTTTTACGTGATAAATATTATCATTATCAAAATACTCGTACATAATTCTCTATGTAACAATGTCTGTTATTAACGCTACTAAGAGTCTGAACTCGCGACCGAAATATATGTAATTCTCAATATAATAATACTCTGTAACGTGTGCATTTTCCATCAATCATACATATTTACCAAAAGTATTGTTATCAAAGTATTAGTGAAAATAAAAGATTCCGTTATATTTCATAAAAGTAAATTAATATTAAAATCTATCACTGTTTTTAAATCTGATTATAGGCCCACTTTAATATAATCATCACTATTGGCTCTACAACCCCTGGTAGGTCTTGGCCTCCTCAAGAGTCTTCCTCCACTCATCACGGTTTAGTGCCAGCCCTCTCAAGTTCAGAAGCTCCAAGGCAGAAATGTTTTTGAAGACGTTGTCACTCCATCTTAATTTTTTGCCTTCTTAAGCTCCTTCGTCCTATCGGCCTTGAGTTCAGCAGTGACTTGGTCATTCTCTCCACATGACCCAGACACCGAAGTCTTCCCAGTTTTATAAGTTTTGTTACGTTTAGCTCCTACAGAGTAAAGAGCTCATTGTTGTAACGTCTAACCAGTTTAATATATTATTATCAAATAAGAATCCCTAAGTAAAGATAAAGATCAAGAAAGAATAGTGCAATGGTTATGACGCTTGCCTGGTGATCTGGTGGTCGGTGGTTCGAGCCCTTAGTGGCAATTTTGACATCAATCTTGACAATTCCGGAGGGAAGGCGGATTTCATAGTCTTGATTGCTAAACTAGTATCGAAGACCTGGGAAGGTGGAAGTAACTTGTCGAGTACTCAGACCTTTCGAAAAGATGACGTTGATATTGCTACGCCTGCATCGTTAAAGCAACCACAGACACAGAAACAGAAAAGCATAGAAACACCACGATATCCAGAATGACCTCGAACAAAATAATAAATTATGTCACACATAGATTTACTACTCATTATCAAATCAAATTGGATTGCACTATCAAATCAAAAATATAAAGTCTTCCTTTCAATTTGCATTCATCATGCATACGCATTCAATGAATGAAGTATTTATGATGGTGAATTTCCCAGAAGTCAAATACGATAATTCTCGTGAATGATTCAAATAAAGCGGCTCATGTAGGCTAAAGGTGACGTGAATAGAATTATACGACATCCATCAATTGATATATTAGGTCCTTACATATGAAATTGGCGTTTAGTATGGGAGGAACATAAAGCCGATTTTTTTTTATTATAATATATTTATTTAATCAAAGTATGTACATTGCTATCTATGCACTTTTGCCATCTCATAGGTAGTTCATCGATCCCTTTACTAAAAAAACCATTCGGACGGGAATCAATAAAATCTTTGAAGGCGGTTTGGACTGCTCCATCGGAGTTGAATTTTTTCCTTTGCAAGAAGTTATCCAAATTTCGAAAAAAATGGTAATCTGTTGGGGCAAGGTCCGGAGAGTACGGTGGATGTCTTAGACATTCCAATTGAAGCTCCTCTAATTTGGTAGCCGTCTGTTGTGCAGTGTGTGGTCTAGCGTTATCATGAAGCAGCAGTGGCCTAGAGCGTTTAACCAGCCTCGGTTGTTTAGCAGCTAGCTTTTCCATCATGGTTTGCAGTTGCTGACAATAGACATCTGCCGTAATCGTCTGGCCAGATTTAAGAAAGCTGTAGTGAACGACACCAGCACTAGTCCACCAAACGCTCACAAGTAACTTTTTTGGAGTCAATTTTCGCTTGGGGCATGGTTTGGCTGGTTCGGCAGGGTTCAGCCATTGCGATGAGCGCTTCCGATTATCGTACAGGATCTACTTTTCATCACAGGTAATGATTCGATTTAAAATCCCTTCATTATTGTGCCGGTTGAGTAATGCAACGCAGCAGTCAACGCGCGTTTGTTGATTTGCTTCACTCAATTCGTGAGGTACCCACCTTTCAAGCTTTTTCACCTTACCAATTTGCTTCAAGTGGATTAAAACAGATTTATCACTAACACCGCAGCCTGCAGCTAACTCGGATGTGGTTTGCGATGGATCCGCTTCCACAATAGCCTTCAATTCTTCATTATCAACTTTGGTCTCCGGCCGTCCACGGGGCTTGTTCTGCAGGTCGAAATTTCCAGAACGAAAACGTTGGAACCAAAAACGCACTGTGTTTTCTTTTGCGGCACCGTCGCCATACACATCATTAATCCTTCGAGCCGTTTCTGCAGCACTGGTGCCACGGTGGAACTCGTACTCGTAAATAACGCGATATTTCAAGTTTTTCATTTTGTAAACTGAGTGACGCAAAGAAAAAAACAATTGAGGAAAAAACAAATGAATTATAATTTTCAAAACACAAATACATGAGTAAATAGCTGTATAAATTTGGATTTGGAATTCCTAACCAAAGAGAAGATATTTGAGATCAAATTTGCCAGTACGGCAAAACGCCAATTTCATATGTAAGGACCTAATATTTAAAAGATACCCAGTAAACAACATTGCGAAACATTGCTTGTCAAGAAAGAAGACAAGGACATTAAATTACACAAAACCCATGAAAATTGTCAACACTACAAAAAAACAACACAAAACTGCCACATAATTCCATTTAGAATAAAAACAGGACAACAGCGACTCATTTGCAACGGATTATAATTTACGACGATACAGACAGGACAAATGAATTTTGACGGATTTAAAAAAGAAGTGCAAAACCTACTAACTAATAAGTTGTTATTTAACTATATTGTTTTTTAATCTCGCATGTGAAATTTCTAAATATTATTTGTATTTTTGAAAAAAGTTATTTTCAGTGACCTCTCGGGCCTTTTAGATTTTTCTTCTTCTTCTTTTTTTTAATAGATCTGTGGTACAGAAAACTACGCCTCCTGGGATGACGAGGACCAGCTATCCCTCCATCTTTTCGGTGGTCTTCCTGGTGGATGTCATCCAGAGGCGATTTAATTCGCCGGTGTATGCACGAGCCCGTTACTTTCCATCCTAGCTACGCGATCCTTCCAGAATCTCTTTCTGGATCTACTCCATCGTGCTATGTCCTCTATTTTGCAAGTTTTCCTTATGTCTAAATTTCGGACGCGGTCACGTAGCATTTTTCCAGTAATGGATCTCAGCACCTTCATTTCAGATGTTCTGAGGAGTCCTTGTTATCAGCCCGCGTCTCTACAGCATATGTCATGATAGGTCGCACACGTGCCTTGTATATCTTGACCATGCTTTCAATACGCATATTTTTGTTCTTCCAGATCAAATTCTAAAGACACCCTATTACGGTGGATGCTTTATTATTATCTATTATTATTAGATTTTTCAATAAATAAAATATAAATTCGGATCAGGGAATACGCTAAAAAAGAGCATTTTAGTTTAAAAAATATGCTTGATAAATAGTTTTGATCATCAAGTTTTATGGCTGGCGATATTTCACGCATTCCCGCGTGACAGATATAAAGCACTTGCACTTCTCCAAATAGGAAAACTTTCAAAAGTAGCGGCAGTAAGGAATTTAAGAAACAAAGGGAGAAACACGCCTCTCGCGGGTGCGATGCACCCTTCACCTTTAACCTTAAAGACACCAACATTCATTCATTCATCATTTAAATGTTCATATTCCATTTGAGATGTGGCTGTCTCCTAGGCTTACCACATTATCAATAAATTCGTAGTAAGATGCATGAATATGTCAAGAGAAGTTATCATTCAACAAAGGACTTCCGTTTATGCGGTTTATATCAGATGAATAAATTTTGTAAACACACTGTAATAAACTAATAAATCATATCCCGATTCCAAAAGATAATAGTGGTATATTTATAAGCAATATAAGTATTAGGCTCTTAATAAATGGTAAATAAAAATATAACTATATACATCTCACATTTGACCTAAAAATTATTTTTATAAATGGCCTAAAAATTAGCAGGAAAAAGACGGAATACCTGTACCTGGCATTTGAAGATACAAATACTGTAACTCCTTCAATACAACTGGATGGGGAAATATTAGCCAACTGTGACGCATTTAAATTGGGCTCACTCAAGATATGCAGCGGATGTTGACCATAAAATAGGTGAGGAGTGAATGAAATTTAGATTGTGTGACCTGAAAATGCCTAAACCTGACTATTGTTAGACCCGCGATAATGTGTGACTCCGAATGCTGAACTATGTACAACTCGTAGTCTAGGAAACTCGAAACAGCAGAAATGCGAATGCTTAGATGGTCGGCAGAAGTAACACTAAAGATAGGATTAATAGTTCACGCATTCGTGGTAGCCTGGGTGTCGCGGACATAAACAGTAAACTGGAGGAGCGACAGTTGAGATAGTGTTTGCACATAAGGCGAAGACCACTAGACCATGCGGTGAAGCAGACAATGTCTAAGGAGCTTCATCGACAGTCATCCGGAGGAAGACCAAAGTACTCTTGGATGGCTCAATGCTCTGAAATGGCCATACCCAGAACAGAAGTAGATAAACCCTGAGAACGAGAAGGGCCGACCCCAATAGCCTATCTAGGCAAAGAGTTGGGACAGTGCAAAGAAGAAGATTGCATGCACAGTGATGATGTAATTTAGAACGTTGTATTTCTTCGTATCATAGTTCTTCCACCAAATGCAGCCTCTATTTCAGTTGCAGGAAGGGTCGTAGAACCGTTCAGCCATTACCAGAATAGTAAATTTACTAGAATTACACGCAAGGATCATTCCTATCAAATTACATTGTTTTGACATTTTTGTATAATTATTTTATTATATTTCGTTTAAGGTGAATAAGGTCAATTTAAAATGATTTCCTATTCATGAATTTTCAGCATACGAGTATGTACCGTGATTTCACGGGTGTACAGCAGATGTAAATTAATAATGCAGTTTAGCCTCGCAGTAAGAAACGTGGCGGCAGTGCGGTATGCGGTGTTATGGAGCCCGCCTCCGCGTGTAAACTGAATGGACTGTCTGCATGACCGCCCGATGGTATGTTATTATTATTGAACAGGAATCGGCGTCTCATTGTGGCCGTCCATTAACTTAAATCGCCCAGCTGGGAGGCCGTGTGGTGCGAAGTGCGGCGAGGCTCAATTTTTTTTATAACATCGCGGACAATCGTGGATTACACTCAAAATAAAAGAAAGTCACGTGCAGAAAATTTTGTCACGGGATCGCGAAACCTAACTGGAACAGTATTATGTAATTTGAACTCAATTCGCTCTAATCGCACGTCTGTGAAACACTTTATACTCGTCTTATAATATTCGCATGTCTGGGATCGCACGTATCCACTGTTGAACGCCCGATAGTTACTCTCTTCATTTATCGCTGGTCAATACGCGCACTCCTTCGCTCGTTTATCTCTGTCAAAACAATAAAAGTCACCGCGTGTCTTGCGCGCACAATTATTTATTTATTTATTTTATTTCTACGGTTTACACCTATTACAATAAAATAAGAAAGTTATATACAGGGCTATTTGGTAAACATTAATAACCTCGCAGGACTATATTCCTGCCTTGATTATGAGTCGAAAATTTTCAAGCTATTATGACCTAATATCAATAGTTACGGAGATATGCCACATCAAAGTTGGCATTTTTTTTCCAATATATCTGACTTATTTTTTGTAAAAAGTTGGACTATTATTACAGTAACTTATATCGAATATGAAAAATTCATTCTCTTTAATACAAGTCAAATAAATAATAAAAACCTTCGAATTCCAATTGGAAAACTTTCAGTTTTTATAATTTGTAATCGATATAAGTAACTGTAATAATGATAGCTTGAACATTTTTGACTCATAATCAAGGCAGGAATATAATCCTGCAAGGTTATTAATGTTTTCCAAGTAACCCTGTATATCTAGATAACAGTGACATTATAAATGTGAATATCTGCTTACATGATAGTTTAAAAATGTATACATACATACATATGAAATTTATAACACAATATCTATCTTTACAAGTACATAAAACTTGAAAAATTTCTAGAAACTTCTGATTTTTCCCGTGTATTCTAGACAGTACCAGTACTTTGCGATTCACTGTGCAACGTCCAGAGTTATGAGAAATCCTCGATTTTTTTCTGCTTCTACAGTCTTGCGACAATATTTTTAGAAATTAAAACAATAAATTAATATTTTAGGCAAGCAATTTTAAAGCGGGGAAAGTACTGTGCTCCCCACAACTGAGGAGGTCACTTAATCATATTTTTGAAACGGACCGCAGCCGGACCGAAAAGTGGGAGGAGCCACCGATTAAAGTTATTGATTCGAGATTCAAAATCGATTAAATGCAAAATGGCGATTCTAAATCATCTCAAATGATGTGAACTGGTTCGGCTGACGCGTGTTACATCACTAACTCAAAATGCTACGACACGATTCCAACTCGGAAATGCGATACTAAATTACAGCAGGTAACTCGAGTACTTGGCAAATTGGTGTTTTGGGATATATATTTAAGTGGGCCTTTGAATTATTTAATGCCGTTTAATTTTGTAGAATTCTGTTGAATCGGGCGATTATTCATTTGCACTGGACCTTGATTTTCTAACGCAGCGTTACCCAAACTATGAGTCGCGACCCACTGGTGGGTCGCGAACGGATATTACGTGGGTCGCAGTCATAACATCTATAACGTCTATAAGAGGACTACGCATTCTTCTAAAGATCTGTGAAGTGTTTGCTGAAGAAACAAACATGCTCTATAACCCTAATAAAACAGCACTGTTGGTTATAAAGTATGGTCAGGGCCCAACAAGTATGCCTCCAGTTACTCTGAACGGTGTGGTCCTGAAGGTGACCGAAAGAACAAAATATCTAGGACACATAATTACAAATAATCTAATGGACGACGACGATATTGACAGGCAAAGACGAGCTCTCAGTGTGAAAGCGAATATGCTGTGTAGAAGGTTTCGTCTTTGTAGCACCGCTGTAAAAAGAACGCTCTTCCTTGCCTTCTGTGCAACGTTATATACATGTGAACTCTGGACAAATAATAAAAAGAGCAGCATAGAAAGACTTCGCATACAATATAACAACGCCTTTCGTATGATGTTTGGCCTTCCCAGATCTTGCAGCGCTTCCGGTATGTTCACTGAGGGGCGTGTTCCCAACTTTGCAGCCCTCTTAAGATCCAGGGTGGCAGGGATGAGGGAAAGGATATACAGCTCCGGAAATATCCTTATCCTGGAAGCCCGTCTTACTCCAGAATCCAGCATCGATGCACACTGGAGAAAGATACTGGCCCCGCATAATTGACTTGCCATCGCTCGCTAAAGCCGATATTTTACCGTATATTTCTTTTGATTATTTTTAATACTTCTCTTCTATTTTATATGTTCTTCTTCTATTTTACTATTTCTCTTTTGTTGTATATAATATTTTTAATGTGTGTATTTTCTTTTATATGGAATGTGTGGGATTGCACGAACCTCCCCACATTCTGGAATAAAGCTATATTTATTTATTTATTTATAACAACGCGCAACACGTCTCGTCCGGGTCATGTCGTGTTTATTATAGAAAAGTAGTGTCTGCAATTTTCACTCATTTAACAGAGTTGAAAAATAACTTTAACGCATACTTCGAAGAAGAGATGAAAAAGTTCAACAGGATAAACTGGACTTAAAATTCATTTCAAGACAACATACCGACTGAAATGTCAATAAAAGCAAGTGAAGAGCTTATTGATTTATCAAAAGGTACGTCGCTGAAAAATACTTTTAATCGCAATTAGCAAAATTCTTGCTTTCAGTTGCTGACACTTATCCCTGCTTGTCTGACGAAGCGATGAACTACCTCATGTGAAGTGAAGTTTTCTGCCATGGTTTCTTATAAGACTAAATACAGAAATAAATTGGACGTATCTAATTCACAGCAATTAAAAGTGACCAAAATTGAAGTCGACGCTACCGCTGTTATGACAAGAAATAGGCAACAAACGCAACATTCCCTTTAAAATATCACATATAAATATTTTTTGTAATCGAAAATTTCGATTTGGACGTTTTCCTTTTTTCATAATTAAACAGTCTTTCATGTGGTGGGTCCCGAAAATTGAATTTTTTTTTGGTGGGTCGCGGTCCTGTCAGCTTTGGGAACCGCTGGCTAACGGATTTTACATATAAACAGTAGATTCTCATCCAGCATTTCAAAAATACGCAATGTAAGTCAGAACGTGGGAGCATTTATGTAAATTTCATCACAAATATAATATGAACACGATCAAATCACCAACTTGACGGACGAGACCGTCTGTTTGGTGATCTTGAATACTCGGAGCGATGGTGCTTAGTTTGATCTGAGCAGATAGAACGTGACCACACCGAGGCACGGTCACGACGTGTTTGAACCGTGACCCGTGTCACTGATGCAATCAGTACTTAGCGAGAGATGCTGCACGAGAGATAAGTGCGCCGTATCGAATTGGCTAATTTCAAATTTCATTTGTATTTCCTACCGTTTCATGCACTAATTATTGGGTACATTGCGTTGGAAACACTGCCTACTGTAGAAAGTCTAATGATGTAACTTCCGGAAAATCCTAGTAAAATAAGACACCGGACTACCCTCCGACGAAATTCATTCTTCAGATTTTACGAACACGACAAGTCGATCAATTTTTTTTGAAAAATAGGGCAATGACAAAAAAAACGAAAATATATTTAAAGCATTAATTAGTACACACATTCTTAGTGAAACTTTGCAAGTTTTTTGTAATTTTATATTTAGTTTATCGTCCAATGGTGTTTAATACCCCTATTTTTTCTTTATTTTAACTATTTTACTTGAGTACGATAAGATGGAATAAGGAGTTGTATAACAATATTTATTTATTTTTTTTGTCTAAACTTTCAATTTAAATATTTAGTAAACTTTGTTTCCTGACGTATGAACCACTGGCCCAAAACATATTGATAAATCGATAAATAGTGGTTTTAAACAAAATATTTTCTGTTACTGATGGATTTATCGTAAACATTGTAGATAATATTCGTGGCAATCATTAAAATATGTATAAAGTATGTTATGTCTACACGAGTTTAATTATATTTTATTTATTTACTTATATTATCACAATTACAAGTAACCTTTTTTACATAAGCTTATAACGCCCCATTAAAAACATGTTCTGAGACAGTTATAATTAACAATTTAATATTTTAATGATCTAATACAATACTATATACAACAATAGAAGAGAAAAATATATATAAATACATTAAAGATAAGAAATATAAAAGAAAGGATCAAAAATATACAATAAAGTAAAAAGAGTTATAATACAAAAGAGTAAATAATATAAAATATTGGATCATGGGTGGATCATATCCCTAGCATACTTTCTTCCTGAATTTTTCAGCAATTTATAATTTTTAATTTAATTTTTTTTTCACTTTTTATATTGTACTACTTGAGTTTTAATCAGAATGTCTCATCGACAGGTGAAGTATTAAACCGAAACATTCAAATATAGAAAGATGATAAAATAGCTTCAGTCGCTATCCCCCGGAACAAGCTTCTGACGTAGGCCGATTCCCCGTAAACGTCTCTTGGTAGTGTAGAAATTTGATGCAGGTGTCCATAAACAAGTTTTACCTCAAAATTTAAAAATAATTTTGTATTTTAACTGTATTTATTTTATCTTTAACTCGAAGAAAATCGAATTCGTGATGCTATGTTGTGGCAGTGAGGATTAACCTTCTTCGGTATTATTGTTGACGCATGAATCATTCGAAGATATAATATTAATATTATCACTTATTGTTCCAGGAAGAAAATAACAAAAAATTAACATAATATTACCATTGTATTGTTACATTGTGTCATGCATTGTGTTCTCAGGTACGATCAAATGCAATTTTTATAAAATGTAATAAGGATATGAAATGTAACCCGTCAAAGTACATATAGGACTAAGCAAAGATACGAACTATTTCGTGTTCCGCCCAATAGGGGAAATATAAAAAAATGTTGAATTATTTTGATTACTATTTCATGGGTGTCGGCTTTAAATAAGTAAATACTTATTCTTTAGGCACCGGCATGTAAAAGAACCATCATTTTTGACTGGTTTGTTACATTGTATTTATTTAAATCAAATTAAATTAAGAAATTATAAAAGGGGATACGTTGCAGTGTTGATGATAAATTTAACTGTGATTAGACTAGCCAGCCTGCTCTCTTTTCTTGGAATATGGCGGTATGCGTTATGACCGTTTAGCTGCGAACCAGTAAAATGAATAATTTTGATATTGTAACAGAAAGTGCAACGAGATTTATCTCGCGCCTACGAGCTGACCTGTCAAAACACTTCAAAGTAATTAAATATCCAGAAATGATTCTGGCCAGCTGCTTGCCGCGGCCATAACAACTGCGGATATAAGATTTTGGTCGGAAAACGTAAAAGTCTATTTCCTGATAGCGACTATCGCAAAACACGTCTTATATTGATAAAGTTGAATTATTTTAATATCATAAAATATTTGCAAATAAAAATACCTTATCTTGATAGTAGGCAAATTTCTGTTAATTCTTTTTGATTGAGAAAATCATGTAGGTACACAAAATACAGGGTGTAACAGAACTAGTCCACATTACTTTACGGGTGGATTCCTTGATTATGAGTCGAAAATGTTCAAGCAATAGTTAACCTCAATAGTTATGGAGATATGCAATATCTTTTTTTAAATATTTCTGACATATTTTTCACAAAACGTTGAAGTATCCTTACAGAAACGTTAACATTACAGTAATGATTCTGTACAATGCAACTTATGCAACGTTCACTAGTTCCATAAGTAGGAACATCCACACATTATCAAATTTTTTTGAAAGTTGTATATATGTTCCAAATTGAAAACCTTCCATATATGTACTTGAAAGGACTATGCTAGGACATCTACAGTCTTTCTCATGAAATAACATACATAAATTTTGCAGCTGGTAATAATATCTCTATATTTTTAATGTGAAGTATTAAGCAATATTTTTTTAATGTATATTATATGATATAATTCCGAATTATTTAACATGGACACTAGAAAGCGCCTGAAAATCAAAATTTTCAATTTTCAACTACTTTTATAGACTAGTATATATTTTTAACAATATTTTTATATGTATGTTTTAAGAACACAATTACTGAATTTGTCGCAGTAGATAAATTCAGTAATTGTGTTCTCAGAACATACATATATAATATTGTTATAAACATATTAATATAAACATAAATAGCTTTATTGTCTGATAGAAGGATTTTATCCTATGCTCAGTTATTTTTTTAAATTGTTAATGACTTATTAGATTATTCTGAAGAAAATACATTAATACTGCATAATGCTTCTACTAAGTCTACAAAGAAAATCTAGAACGTTCGATTGCCAGCCTGGAAATACAAAATTTATATTGAATAGTAAAAAATATATTGAATTGAACAGATCGCGTGGTGAAGCAGTCAATGTCTACGGAGGTTCATCGACAGTCATCCAGAGGAAGATCAAAGAACCCCTGGATGACTCAATGCTCCAAAATGCTATGGAAAAACGGCCTAGATGAAAGCGATACCCAGAACCAAAGAAGACACAGAGTGAGAACTAGAAGAGCCGACCCCAACAGCCTACCTAGGCAATGAATTGGAACATTGCAAGGAGGAAGAAGATAGATATTGAATATGTCAGATATATTTTCAGACAATATCATTACAAATGTTCTTTGATTGAAAATTTTCTTCTTACAATTTAATTTGGTTTACATTATATATTGTGTTCAAATAACGATGTCTGAACAGAACTTTGTTTCCATGATTGATGGATCAGTGGATATATACGGACACCCAGTACCTTTGAACTTAATTTATAATTGTTTAAGGGGCTTTGTACATTGTAGCATTCAAATGCAGCATTTTTTTGTACCACAAACTTGATTTTTCCAAAACATTTTATTGTATTTTTCTACATACTGTATACTTTTGCACTGTTTTATTCTGTTAACTAACGTTTTATTTTTTTCATTTTTTTTTTTTTTTTATATACGGTTTATTTGTTTATCTATATTTACTGGCTTTATGGCCCGTGTATTACTAAAATAAATAAATAAAAGGATAACATTTTTTATCTTTTCTCCTCTAAGTATATACATTTTGTGTAAATAAATTAGCGTCTTAAATAAATTAAATACGCAAGTGTTTTATTTTCACACATGTGATTAAGGAGATCTACAAACTTTTCTCCGAAACAGTGAACCTAAGTGCATATGTGGGGTATAAAAGCAAAATCCAAATCCAAAAAAAATGCAGTCATCGAGGACTACTAATTTATAATATACTGAATTGGAGATTTAATAGGAAAATGGCATATAAATTTATAGGAAACACGATTTTGAAAGGAATAGATACACAAAATATAGAACTTAGTACATTTTAAATAAGTAATCTTCTGTGACTGCATTCAAAACATTCATTTTTTTCATATTCTGGATATTGATGCTTTTGCTCTTATACCCCACATACATACATAGGTACTTGATAATTCCAAAGGCTAACCATCTCAATCTCCTCCCTCGCTTCTATTTATATAATTATTATTTGATTAGTTTGGTATATTTTACCACGCATCAATAACCACGTTTAGAATGTAAATTAACCCGAAACGTAATAAAATGTATGAGGATTTGGGTCACGCTCTACGGCGAGCCGACTGCATTTTTGTACGTGGGTTTTTAAATGTTTTTTCTCCTTAACATTTCGTCGCCATAAAATACAGAAGATCCAATTAACATTGTCGTGTATTAAAGTATATTTATTTACCCAATCGAAGTTATAATTGAATGTTTCATTTAAATTAAGTAAACATGGATTATTACGTACATACGTAGGTACATTCAATTACTTTTAATAACAGATTGTCCGCCGTAATTATGTATGACAGCCGACCTTGGTTCGCGATTTCATTAAATAATATTTGCCGTACACCGTGAGAAGATTACTTCGTGCAATCTTAATAAGTCATTTCATTTTGGGAGAACGCCATTCAATAAGAATGCTAGTGATAAGATAAACTGTGATTGGTATTGTATTGTAACGATGACTGTGAAGTACAGCAGGACCATGAAATGTTACATATATTTCTTTAAATATCAAGCAGGAACGCCAATTGCATCATAAACTCAATTTCCTGTGAATTACGAATCAGCTGGACCGTTAAATCCGACTGAAGGTTTTTCAATAATTGATATAGCAGTTACTTTGCGGAACAACATGATTTTTGGAATTTATATAAAAATATACTTAGTAATACACACACTAAGAGTAATATCAACGCCGTTGTTTACTTATTCTCTGATTTAATAAATAACTAATCTAAATACAATAAGTTTTCAGTCTATTAGTTACAATAAGCGTATAAGTCTAAGCTACAGAGATGAAAATATAACTCAATATGTGTAGTACAAAGTTAATTTGAAAAATTAAGAAAATTTAAGTTTTGAAATAAAAATATGTAAATAAACCAAGCCGGAATAAGAGAGCGTGTAAATTATCAAAATACGATAAAGAATATATAGATTTAGAATCAAACTAGCAAAAACCCGTGAAAAATCACGGGACATAATAATTGCAGGATTTTCGAGCTGAAAATTCTTTAATAGAAAACCATTTGTTTTTTTAAATTGACTTTATTTGCTTAAACCTAAAACTAATTTCGGTTTAACTTAGTAACTAATTAAAACCTAAAGTATATTTACAGCAGCAACTATTTAACGACGACATTTTAAGTGAATGTTCGTTGCCTGTCATCTGTTGTTGTTGTAATTCCACGAAGTTACGGATGGACAGACATACTTTCGAATTAAGGAGAGTTGATGAGTTTAAATTATTACGAAAAAGAAAATGACCCAAAGACTTATTCGTAAAATCTTAAACAGAAAAAATCTTCTTAAAAGCAATAATCGAATTATTTATAAATTGCTAATTGATTTGTTTAATAATAGAATTTTATTAAGTAATCTAATTTTTTTTAAACCCCAATATATAATATTTTTTTACGTGTCCGCTTTTACAACGCTATGCAAGAGCCTGCCAGCACTTTTGAAAATTTAATACTTTTTACACGAAATATTTTATGATACGTTACAACACTGCCCGTGGCGGCAGAATTGCCCGGAATTACCTTTCTACGCGGCACTTGATGTATTGCAGGTAATTCACTTAATGAATAGCCATAAATTAATTTTTGTATTTTTTTTCCCATCACAATATTTTCGACACGCTCAATCATGTGCGACGAAATGGAGAAAGTAAATTAAATTTAAGACAGTTTGTTTTTACGGTTTCTTATTACCTACTAATGAATTTAATTTAATGGCAATTTCACGAGAATCTATTAGGATGGTACCGAGTACGTACTGGGTAGGTACGTAGTACGTAAAGTATTTGATACTTTTGTGAACAAAGAGGCAATGATTGAGGCAACATTTAAATAGCATATTTAATCATTATTTTTAAAAAATATATTTTTTATATAAAAATTTGAAGTAGCCTACAGCGTATAAAAGTTTACAGTGATGAACTAAAACCGTTCTTTACGAAAGGGGGTTCGGTCACAACAGTAGAATGTCTCTCCTCGCACACATTAATACCGCATAATTAAATCCTCTACTAAAAATAATATATATTTTTACAATAGACGCTGTTTTTTTAAGTTTCGTTCAATAGCCAATTAAATATCGTCAAATCGTCCCTTTAGAGGTAAAACTCACTTACCGCAATATTGGCCAAAATGAGTTATGAATACAAACATTCATATTTTTTCCATCTCTCTCCTAGTTAAAAATCAGTAATTGAATATTCAGTTTTTATTTATAGTTATTTAGTGGGGAAATTCATAATTAGAATATTTTAAATAATTTTAATATCACATGTTGAAATGTTTAAACCTCATTATCTTAAAACTATTCCAATGTCACTTTGTTAGTTTTACCTCTAAAGGGACTAAATATCATATATACAGCCTATTAAAAACGTTAACTAATTAAACTTCAAAAGTACATACTATATAAAATATATATACTATCTCGAACTTTTTGTTTACTTACCTAACTTAAAATATCATTTATTTCTGGCCATAGATGATATCAGAGAATAATAAATTTATCAAAGCACATAAATATTTGTATCCAGTTAGGTACCCCCTCAGAAAAATAAAATCAATATCTTACCTTGCACAGAGCAACACCAGTGTCCAAGCGATCCATAAAGTTGTCAACGTTGATCATCAAATCGGGATAAAGTGTGTTCAGCCACTCCGCAAGATCTTCCTTCATGGCGTACAGATATTCCTCCGAAGACTTGAAAGGCCTGAAAGACCTCGCTTCGATCATGACGGCCATTTTGTTGGATATTTTTAATCAACCGCCAAAAAACTAATAAAAAAACACCAGAATGCAAATGCAATCAGGTGCAGATTAGGGAACGCACATTCAAAGATGGCGGCGTTCGAATGTCGAAACAAAAACGCGCGCTGTCAAAGCGCCGAACATGGATGATCGAATGCGTTTTTTATTTAACTAATTGTTATTTAGTAAATTCGTCGAAGACATTGAGTAATTATGATTTACACAACACTAAATCACTGTTTTTGAATTGATTTTAAACGTATAGTTAGATTTGATTGCACTGTTGTAAATTTTGTTTATTACTTTGTTAACAAACACCATTATTTTTCAATAAAAAATAACGTATTTTTAAAGTTCAGATGTGTTGTGTACAGAATTCTCGTCTCTTTTGAGATGGCGCTCGTTATCTGAAACAAGTATAAAATATAAGGTTAAAATGACAAAAAATATAATATTTTTCGCTGCAGTATTATTCCAGATCCATATTTGATATGGCGATAAATCAACGATGACAAGGGATTGCATTTTCGGAATACATAAATCATGTAAATACTACTTATTACAATGTATAATCTTCATGTATCAATAAGAACATTATGCGTAAACAAAATACAATTGATAGTGATGAAGAAAAACGAAAAATTGTGAAACATCTGTGTCTTACAAAAACCCATTTTCTGAGCTGATTTGTAAGTCAATTTTTATAAAATTACATATGTACATATCTATCAACATCCTTAATTGAATTGTGCCAAAAACAGAAGTTTCCCCCACCTGGCGTACGTTGCAATTGTACATTTATAATACGGTAGCATCATATTATGACGAGGACAACTTTTACCGATAACTGAAGTCATTGCTGAACACAAGACGATCATCACTCGGGAGCTTGAGAACGACAAACCTAAGGTGGAGTGACAATATCTTCAGAGTTAGGAACAGTGTGTAATAGAAACCATAGTGGAACTCTGTTGAGGAGAGCAGGATCCACCAGGTGTTACAGAGTCAGTAGTGATGATGATGAAAATCGGCACTTAGTTAAGGTTTAAATTCTGGGGGCAAATGTTCAGATATTACCGGATGCGAATTTTAATTTCTCTGTGCATGTTTAGCCAGGACACAAACCACTCTTTTTAAATCGAGACCCAATAATAATATGTCGCCAGTTAAGTTGCGCTCTGGTAGGCGATTTGTTTTTATGATATTTAATGACAGATTACACAGACAAACACCAGATTTCTAATGACCCTGATAAATATTCCTAATATACTTCAGCACGTCATACACTTTTATAGTTAAGAAATAACAAACACTAAAAAATAATAATAACAAGTGAGGATGACATTAAAAACTACCGCATGCCTACACAAGTGCGTGGGTTCCAAGGTCGACGCTTAATCACGTGACACATGATAGTCCACTATGTTCCAAAATGAATAGTGATTTTATGGATATACCGAGCGTGGCCGCGCGGCAGCCGTCGTTAAGCGCAAATCGGCCACTATCCAGCAGGAACAATCGCAAGTAGCAGGCGCGTGCAGTAGGAACATTGAAGCATGACTTTTTTGTAGACGTATATTTTGGAACAAAATTAGAAATCAAATATTTTTGCTACAGATTTTTATGGTATATCAAAATATTAATACTATGACAACAATTGGGATAGCAATATTACGAAATATATGTTATATTCCGATTTTTTATCTAAATAATTGGTTACGTAAAAGTCATGTTGCGATGTTCCCACTGCATGCCCTTGGTAAGTAGGTACATTAATTTTCGAGTTAATGTTGTAGATAAGTAACATAATGTTTAGGTTTTCTGTTTTCACCTGATTCAAACACACCTTAAAAGCTTTTAAAATCATGCATAAATACTTTGCAAAGCCTAGCTTTGTGATGTATTTATGCAAAAATGCAAAAACAAAAAGGCGCCAACACTAATCCCGAAAAGGTTTGTTTTGCCAAACGGAATAATTCCCTGAAAATCCTCGTTACAAAAACTGACATTTATGTTTAACCCCATTCTTTCGCAGTTCAGGATTAGGGATGTTTTTGTCGTCGCTAAGGGTTTCTTTTTTAACGCCAGGAGCAGCGGAGGCATCTTTCCGACGTAACGAGCTTTTAACGAGCCGACGATGGAGCCTACACGTAGAGGGTTGCCACTTACCCCCTACAAAGGAAATGCCACGACAGCTATAAAACAAAAAAGAATGCAGAGCCACTAGTTTTAATATACAAGTAGTAACACGTAGGAGGTTTAATGAAAAATACTCGGATTTTTAATTTCGTGAACTGTGTAAAACAGTTTTCTTTTATAATTAAAAAAAAATAGAGATGCGAACACGGAATACGTGTCACATCAATATTCTTACTGCTTTCGAAGTAAGCTAAACGCTTTTGCTATGAAAATAGGACATACTTGCTGATCTGGAGTGAGGTCCGAACCCGCGACCTTTGGATCACGAGGCGAGAGTCCTAACCACAAGACCAACAAGCTGCTCCACTACTACTAGAATACCAGAAAGATCTACCAGACGGAGCTATCTCTTCTTCCTACCAATCTATCATACTAATAGTAGGAAAGGAGACTATAATAACCTCTTGAATTCAATTGATATTTTCAATACCAAATATTAAGAGTGTCGTTGTATGGTGAGGCAGATACTGGAAAGTCGTCCCCCTCCCTGACGATGTGCATTATATACATTATACGTATTACTTTTTATTACTGTTTACTTTTATTATTACTTCTTATTATCACTGAGTCTTCTCTGTGTCGTTCTATAATTGTGGGAGACATATAAGTAATCTTTTGTATTACTTTCGTACCACGTATTTATGTCTTCCTGTTGGATGACCAAAATAAATAAATAAAAAATATAAATAAATGGCCCAGATAGCAAATGCATGCTGGTATAAGAAGACGTCAAACAATATATTTTATTAGTCCAGAAAATTATTAAAACCTTGCAAAAATTAAAAAAAAAAATGCAAAATTTTGTGTGAAAAAATGGGAAATGTTTTCAGCAGCTAAAATAATAAGCGACATCAAAGTTTGCGTTTTTTCAATATTTCTGACCCATCTCGTGTAAAACGTAAGAGTATCAAAAAATTATTGTATATTGAATATCATTTTACTTGACTAGTATCAAAGCGAATCAATTTTAGATATAAGTTATTATAGTATACAACATTTTACGGAAGATAGAATATAAATATTGAAAATAAAATACAATCTTTGATGTCGATTATCTCCTTAACTGTAAGAATATTTTCTATTCAAAATTGACTAAAAAACTCCCCTGCAGTTGGGTTGTCACCCTGTGCATCTAAACATGGCTTAATATCTAGAAAAACTTCCAAAGAAGCGATCAATTTTTAATCATTCAAAGTAGGTACTATTACGGTAACTAAATCCAAAATAAAAACTATTTCGAAACGTTGTTCAAATAGGCATTCAATCCGATTATCATTTCTCCTTTTTTATCGGCGGTGCTTGAAACTCGATTATTTTTCTTTAGTGCCCAACAAGAATAAATAAACTCCATCTTTTATTTACATACGTGTTGGTTCACATGTACGCGGACACCCGCGAGACCCGAACCCGAATATTGAGTGTTTACCACCTCGTGCTGTGAACGGTAACATTTATATTACGGACGGCATTGTGCAACCAGAGCCAACATCCAGAAGTGGTTGGTTGAGGATACGTCTCCATCAATCAGTTTGTTTGGTTTTATTTCGTTTCGGCAACTTACGAAATAAAGCGCGGCAAACTTGTCGAATTTTTTAACGAATATAAAATGGAAGACGCGCGATTATATTTTTTCACGAGAAATGAAGAATTCAGCGGGCTTGTGAAATCTCCGAGGTATTGTGTATTCCTCCATGATGTGGAACCATGAGACGTTATATTATTATATCTATATTATAATTGCTTCGATAACGATGCACGTTGCGCGCTCATTACCATTACCGGTTTCAAAAAATAAAGAAATCGTATGAAAAAATATTAAAGAAACGAAATGAAGACTATTTTAAAATACATTTATAAGCAAAGATATAATAAACTGTAGATACGTTACAAGCGTGAAATCGTGGCAAGTCAAAAGAAGGTAATTGCCGTACTTGCATTCGTTATCGAACGGACCTTCTTTGTGATTGGACGCGACGGTACGCTGAAAAAAGAGTCCCGGGAAAAAGGGAACAGAGTATCGTACACTATTTATTGTAAGAATGAGTATGTTATTTTAGTCCCGTGACTTCAAATTAACTGATTTTTCTGCATTTGCTACATTCGAAATCAGGATAGTATGGGAATAACGTGTCTATTTATAATACGTCAATGTTTATATGTAACAGTGTTAGTTAAATTAGTATAAACCACTACCAGATTTGAGGTCTACCGGTTTCTTGACGTACCCGTCTCTTCGTCAGGGCCAACACTATAATACTACGTTCACAACACTATACACCACAACCACAGTATTGTTATCCTTTCACCAATATTTATCACGTGCATGTTAATCTTGTCAAAGACAAGCGTGCACTAACTTGCCTACAGAACGATCAGGAATCTACGACGGAGAGGGAGTGAAAGGGCGCGGGGTCTAAAGTGGGTGTTACCAAATCTTTATATGTATATTATATATATAAAGTATATCTTATAAATGTTACCAAACATTTATAAGTGTAGATATACTGTATACATCATCATCGTAGTTGTCCCTGTAACAATTAAAATTTGGTTTAGATTATTAAAAATTTTGCATAAAATAATCAACGCAATATGTTACGCAGTTGACGCAGAAAAAATAGCAGAGTCTGAAGATGACTTGCAGAGAATACTGTACTATTTCCACATTGCATAGCAAGGGCTAAGTCAATAGCAATCAGTAAAACTAAAAGCTTAGCAATAACAAAACAACCAACAAGGTGTAAACTGAGTATTGATAATGAGCCTGTGGAACAAGTCGTGAGCTTCAGATATTTAGGTATAGAAATTTGTGGCCATAGCGATCTGTATACTGAAGTCCGGGAACAAGTTAATAAAAGCTCCACCGTGTCCATCTCAGGGTGCCTCAAGTATTTGGTCTAGAGGAACAAAAATATGCATTGAAAGCAATGTCAAGATATACTAGACATGCGTGCGACCTATTATGACATGCGCTGAAGAAACGCGGGCTGACAATGTCCGCACCAAAAAACTCCTCAGAATAACTGAAATGAAAGTGCTGAGATCCATTACTGGAAAAACCCTACGTGATCGTGTCCGAAATGCAGACGTAAAGAAAACCTGCAAAATAGAGGACATAGCACGATGGAGTAGATCCAGAAGGAGATTCTGGAGAGATCGCATAGCCAGAACGGACAATGACAGACTCTTGCATACAGCAGCGAATGAAATCCCCTCTGAACGACGCCCACCAGGGATAGCTGGACGTCTTCATCCCAGAAGGCGTAGTTGTCTTTACCACAGATCAACAGATCTACTAAAAGAAAAAGAAGAAGAAGAAAAATATTACATGGATCTACAATTATATACGAATTCATAAAATAAGATGTTACGAAAATTCCTTTTTAACGAAATTATTGTGAGTATTACTACATATCTATTCATTGTGTATACAATCTAGAATAAATGAATAGATAATGAAGTTCGCACGCACAACAATGTTATCTTTTTGGCATGCACCGATGTCAGTAACACCAGGTCTGACCCCACGTAGATCCATTGCACCCGAGAAAAAGAGCGCATTGCTAAGGTTGTATTTTCAATGGTTACCAAGTTAATTGTTTGTTGGCAAATTAAGATCGAAGTATTAGGATAGATACAAAGTTATAATGACGGGTATGTATTACAGCTAGTAACAAAACTTTGGGAGATTTCAGATTTTAACTTTTATTCAGATTTGAAGTATTCATTATTTATTAATTTATTTATTTATTTATTTATTCATTATTAATTAATTCATTAAATATTCATTATTTATAGAACAGCTTAATTTACAGCTGGCATAAGTGATCACTTTACACAACGTAACATTCACCAATCCATTCATGAATGACTACCAAATCTATAAAATTTCAATAGACTTTTATACCTTCTTTCACATACAAATAATTGGGTCTCTATGAGTCATCTATAATATATCTTGATAAATGATGCTCCATCTATGGATAAAATCCTGTATTATGTTCTTGACAAATTTGAACACACTTAATTTTTTTTTTTCAATGTTCTCAATACTCTCAAGATATAAGTGGTCTCATTTCCACAGTCTGCTTTCGTTCCTTTTATGTCAGCTCCAGGATCCACTTCAAATTAACACATCAACGTACATCGAATAAACAAAACACTTAAATAAAAATTGCTCAATCGATTAGTCTTTTTTTTGTTAAAAAAACCTTTTATTAATATAATACGAGACTTCAATTATTGGTTACGTAATACCGCATAAAACATAATATTATTCATATGTGTAAATACCGCCAAAGAAAAAGATGGCCGATCATGAAATATTGAAAACTTATTTATGAGCTTTGGACTTATCACGATTTACATTTATTAAATCTAAGGTGCATGTACGTTAATTGGTAGTAGGACAGTTGAGAGTATTAATTTAAATTTAATATATTTACGCCCATGGACACCAAAGATGCAGCCTAATCAGTGATGAATTATGGACAGTTCTTGCCTTATACTTCTCCGACGCGTCGCTTGATTTCAGATAGAAAAGAAAATATTTTTACCCGCCGAAAACATGTTCCGAAATATGCGCTGTTATTATTATTATGATGAAAAATTAATTAATATACCTACTTTCTTTCTCAAGAAGAGAACATTTAAGTCGCTGCGTTTTGTGTAAAGCACAAGCAAATGTAGGAGCCAGTGACCGCCAGACTTATAGTATCAAAGCTGAAATATTTTCTGTAGATGTTTGTTGTAGTAGGTAAGGTGGTTTGGATACTATGACATTTGAATTCGAGGGATTCTGGCAGATAACAGGTAATGCAGATACAAAAAAATGTGTAAGTAAAATACTAAAATATAAGGTAGCAGGTAATATTGTTAAATTGTGGCCCGAATAAAATATACGCAAAACCAAATTAATTAATCAATTAGAAAGACATACAGAAAAATCTAATTCACGAAAAAATATTAAAAGTTACTACTGGGATTCGAACCCAGGTCACCTCCTTTCCGGGGTCGGTGCTCTGACCACTAAACTATAGCAAAAATTTCACAGAACTTTGTTCTGAAAAATTACAACTTCACAAATATGAATGTGTTGTTGAATATATAAAATATATGCAATTCAGATTTGTTACCAATACCTGATTATTTATAGAGCTTCAAGAAATAACCCGCGAAAAGCATCTGCCATTGATCAATATGAGTGTATACCTAGCACCGTCCCGTTAAACACAGTAAAAAATAAATTAAGTGTTATTTTTACGTTTTACTTACTCTTTTTTCGTACCTGTACTACTTGTTAATTGCCGAAATCCCCCGAACTCAAATGTCATAATATCCAACCATTCTTACCTTCTATAGTATTCATCTACAGAAGAAAAAAATCAGGTTGGATACCTACTATAACGGTCGCTGGCTCTTAGTCTTTGTATCTGATTTAATAAGGGTTTACAAATTTTACATACAAATTACACAGGATTACAGTTGGATTAACTAGAAATATTGTAAATGAGAAAATGTGTTATTAGTTATTTCAAATAACCAGGTCCTTTTTGAAAATAGTTACGTTTTAAATTTGTTTTCTTATTCATCTCCTATACCTATATTAATTTTTTATTTTGTTATCGTCTTTAATTTGATTTTTAAATTTTAGTACGCGTTGTATCCTGATTATGGGACATTGGCCCCGAAACGCGATGGTATTTTCAACAAATTAGTATATTCTTGTTAATTATATTAATAATATCACCACAAAATTGATTAGCATTTTAACAGAAAAAATAACTGGTCCATAGTCAGCATTCTCTCGCCACACAAAGCATCATGAACAGCACAGAAGCCAATCCTCACAATGTCCGATACACAACATATCATTGCGCGTTTCATTGCGCCGTATTTCAAAAGCGCCATTCATTCGCCTCCAGAGACACACGTCACAAAAGCGCGAAAATCATCGCCGTAAAAGTTTCAACAAAGCGACTCGCTTCTAAAGCTTTCAACGAGACGGACCGGTGACTCACACGAAAGCCACTCATTTTAGTTTAGACCGTGCAGTCATCAGGACCGAGGCTGACTGTACCAAAAGAACGATCTAAAGAGTAATATGACTGCAAATAATTTCTGGTACATGATGCATCGCTAGTCGCCGTGTCCACATTTAAATTAATCAATTAGTTTATGCTTTAAATATATCAAAAGTCTCACACGCCGGAGCCGAATTTTATTTGAAACACGTTGGATACGTCAAACCACTCTTTATGTTGTGTGAGAATTAGGGATGGGTAAAAAATATCGATATATCAAAATATCGATATTTTTTTTTGAAAAATATCGATATTTATCGTCGATATAATTTTTCGCGATATATCGAATATCGATATTTTTTTTTGATATATCGATAGACCTTTTTTTGGGTATATTTTTTCACTTTTTTTCACATCGATATGTTTTCTCGGATAATCGATATATTTTTTCCGGTGACTTTTTTTTTTTGGTCGCCAAAAGCTTATTCCCCTTACATTTTTGAAAAAATAATATCGATAAATATCGATATATTTTTCGCAATGTATATCGATTATTTTCGATACTTTTTAAAAATATCGATTCGATATATATCGATATTTTTTTTCATTTACCCATCCCTAGTGAGAATGCCAGATGTCTTTAGGATTATTTGCAGATAAATCTGGTGTTGCCCGGATGCGTGCGAATGATTCCCATAAAGAGTATTAATAGCTCATCCAAATCTTTATTGAAGACACGCGGATGTATAAAAAATGAGTTTATTTATTTATAATTTGCAATGAAACGATTTTGCGTAGCTTATGAATAAATGACGATATATTTTATCTTAATAAAAACGCATGCTTATCGAAAAATTACTATTTTGTAATTAATAATTTTATACGTTATTTGATAATTAAAATGAATTGAATCAATAGTACACGGAAAACGTGTTAAATTAATTAAGATAAATTATATATATTTCTCGCAGATTAAGCTATTTATATGGGAATCGTATATGAAAGCCTTAATATGCTGGCCTAGGGCTTTTGATCTGTATGAGCTGGCTTAATTTATACAACGTTCACCAATTCCATCGTAAGAATATCCAAACACTATCTTGTTGAAAGTCGTATATATAGAAAGTTCTATATAATAGGCGATCCGACGGAACATAGTCTTCAAGCGAATAAAGTGTACCAGAGTACCATGTATGTATATTCTTCACTACAAAATTAGTGCGAATTACGTAATAGTGTTCCAGTTGTGTTTGTGTCCAGTGTTTTTGTATTAAGTTATTTTTAAATGTTTCATTCAGATCCCACCGACGCGGATACATAAAAATGCGTATTTTTCTGTTTGTCGTCAATTGAGTAATTCATATAATTTGTTGTATTAAAGGAAATCTTTTTGAATATGAAAAATTGCAAAATTATCACAGGATGATCAGTGATTGCGCTTCTCGAAACTGTATGTGGACAAAGTCAGGTGTATTGAAAACAAAAAAAAATACTTAAACGAAGTTCAATTTCCGCCCTTCTTATAAAAATCGGGAGTCCTTATTGAAAGTCCTTGTTTCTTCTAGGTTTTATTCTCTCGAAACAATTACTACATTGAAGGTGACCCACCACATACCCTGGGCTGTTTTATGCGCCGAAGCGTCCATATCAGCCCAACACATTCGCCGCCTGGTTGGCATTATTTTATGCTAAAGCGTCCTCTCCGCCCGGCCTTGCGTCCCAGCATTACAAGAAGCAAGACCAGGCGAGTCGGTCGCGCAAAACCTTCAATGTCCCATGCTAAAAGTCTTTATTTTTAAAAGAGGTTTTACAAAATTACAATAAAAGAACATCTATAATCTAAAAAATACGACATAAGAACACCCGAGGAGACATCGCACGGGACAAAAATAAATCAACACCCCTCCTTGGAGGGAAAGGGACAAAACAAAAATAAAAACATGTAGCACTTGTATCAGAAAAGGTAAAACCACCGGTATGACACCGATCAGGAGAGACAACGTAAAATTGACAAAATATGATACAAAACAGAAAGATAACATGGTTGTGCAAATAAAATGGAAAATAACGATAGAAAACACAATGAAATTAACGAGAATGTAAAGAGAAAATAGAAGTAATAAACAGAAAAAGTGAAATTGCAAGATTATTAAAAGAAAACAAAGAAAGACCAATGTAGGGCAGCATGGTCAAGGGTACATCAGGACCACTGAGCAGGACCCCTCAGGATTTCCCAACGGGTCACCCAAATTCCCACGAACACTTTAAAAAGTCTGAAGTTATCCTCACAACTCACAAGGTCGGCATTTGTAAGACGCCGACCTGTTCCACGTGGCCCATTTATGCCCTCAATCAAAGCTTCTCTTGCATCCCTCATCAAAGAACAGTCCCACAGGATATGTCCCGGAGTCTGGGCCACACGAGCACAGACGCACCAAGGGTGGGTGGAGAGCCCAAGATCATGTAACTTAGATCTAAACTCTCCATGACAAGATAAACAATTACTACAGAATGGCGACAAATACAATAAGCAAATTAAAGGTAGCTCTGCTAGTGCTCTCGCGCTCGTTCTCTCAGTAGCCCCGCCCGCAAGGCGCGTCCTTTTTAAACCCATTCACTCTCTCTACCTCCCGTTTTTAATTCGCTCCGACAACTCCGATCTCAATACATAACACTTACATACAAAAGTGTTTGGATTAACGCGTTATCGAGCATCTTCTCCATTAATAAGGACTGCGACCTGCTTAGGTCCTTAACGATTCTATTCCTTTTTTTAAATCTCATCTTAATATCCGCCAGTGATAAAAAATAGTGCACGGTATTCGTGGCCTCTACTGACCCGTAGAACGCCAAGAAAATGCTACACCGTGGACCGTGACTGGCATATGAATAGCGGATGATACAATGCAAATTGACTAAGTAACAATGAACTTTCTGGGAATATTTACGACTAATTCGTTCATTACTTCAATAAATATTTCGGTGAAGCAACTTAACGACAGCGCTTCATTTTAACGGTAATGGCGACAGTTTAAATATCAATAAATTATCCGCCAAATTACAGTGCGAGGTTTGGTTAGTCGTCTCTGCTTAAACGTGTGTTTAATGTTTACAAATTACATACCCACAAAATGAGTTTCAATTCATGTTAATAGCCGGTCATGACAAGATAAGTTTTTAACAAGATAAGTATACAAAATTCATCATTGTGTAACCAGAAATTTCTCCCTACATCCGTCTCTCTATCTGTCCGTAACTTCGTGTAACGTCCGTAATTTCGTTCAAATTCACGGCTAAAAAAACGAAGTTAAATGGCCGGAGGTGGCGCTTGAACCCCGGACCAGCAAACTTGAACTGGCCGCAACTTAGCGATGTTGCCACCGCCGAGCCTGCGTGATCAGATAGAAATACAGTACATATATGACTTAGCGAAGACGCGAACCATTTCGTGTTCGGCCCAGCATAATCGCCATGGTTTAAAATAAGACCTTTAACTGCCGGCAGGGGAAATATAAAAAAAATGTTCAAATATTTTGATTAAAGTCGTTATTACTATTTCAAGGGTGTCGGCTATAAAAAAGTAAATACTTATTCTTTAGGAACCGGCATGTGACAGAACCCTCATTTTTAAGGGGTTACAGCTAGTTTAATATATTAACGTTATATAAAAGATGTATATAACAGGTCTAGTCCACAATACTTCATACAGGTAGATATTCCTGCTTAAATTATGAGTTGAAAATGTTATAAAAACATTTTTTTAATAGGAATAAAAAACATCGTCGCTGTCTTGTTAGCAATTATTTTTTTGAATTTTCAAACCACATAATAAACATCAACCACTCGTTTGATTCGCACACTTAAATTATTACACCCAATTAAATATAAATGCGAAGTAATGAGTTAAGAGTTGAAATTTTTGAAATTAGGAAAATTAAAATCTGTGAAAACTGCGATTAATAATATAATATCAAATATTCAATAACTCCTCACCTCTCCTCTCATCATTTCCGTTAAATCAAACCCCCTCCCCTGGCTAGTCCACTCCATCACACTTCCCCATCGACCACTATCAGTACCTAAGATATTTCATTTTATTCTAATGGTTGTTAGTTTATATTCTCACCTGTAGATGAGAACATCTGAAGTTCTCGAAACTAGTCATGTTTAATAAATCTCAAAAATGATCTTAAACAAATGTTTCATTTATTTAAAAAAAGGAATATTTTTCATGTACAGAAAGAGAAAAAATATCAACATTCAAAGGTAGATACAAAAAGTTCATAATTTTTATCTGAAAATAAGTAGGGATATTCAATCAATAAGTACGCGAATTATATTTATGAAACAGTGTGGACAAAATTCAAATTAAACAAAAATTAATGGTAAGAATAAAACATCACTACAAATAAGTTGCGGTCCGCGGGAAATTTCTCAACATGTTGCGGTTTGAGAAAATTCTACAAATGGGGATACTCGTTATTATCTACTACACATTCAATTCGTTTTCACGTATTTTGTAATTGCACACGAAATGTAAGTAATTTTAAATGAAATTAAACTGTTTTTCAATCAATATAACCAACGAACGTTCGTTATGATATATCGTATATTAGACTCCATAGAAACTACCTTTAGTGGTTAGAAAATGCCGAGTCACGGTTGGCCCAAGAGAACCCGGAAGGATACTGGGGCAAATTGTGTCACTAAATTAAGAACAATTCTTCGGGTAATTATTGTATTCTATAGTTAAGGCATTAGTCAATATTGCAACTCTCTTCTTTGTTTTTGTAGATTGATTATTAAATAGCTTGTTGATTGCGTTATCAGTCGGATAAGATTATTCGTACAATTAAGATTTAATTAATGTATCAGACAACGGTAGCTTTGCATTACACTTCCAGATAAAATCATATTTATTCAAAATTTTCATAAAATATGTATGGTGGCACACTACCGCCATCTATGAAAATAAATAAAAACATATACGTAATTGACCAAACACATCTAAACAAAATGCGCATGTAGATATACGGTACCTACCTAGTGCGACAAATTTTAATAATAAATAAATGCACATACATGTTCTTTACTTGTATTTACTAATTAATAAACAAATAAATAAATATTGTGAATGTGGAGAGGTTCGTTCAATCCCACACATTCCATATAAAAGTAGGTACATACATTAAATTATTATTAAAAGAGGAGAGAAAATAAGTATCAGTAGGTATCAGTATTAAAAGAGAAGAGAAAACAAGTATAAGTATTAGTATTAACATGAAAAAAGAAATAGAAATATATCGTATAATAGCGGCTTTAGCGAGCGACGGCATGTCGATTATGAGGGGCCAGTACCTTTCTCCAGTGTGCATCAATGCTGGATGCTGGAGTAAGGCGGGCTTCCAGGATAAGGGACAAATATATAGGTATTAGTTTTTTAAATTTCTGTTGCTGCTCAATTGATATTTTTAATTGTGATATGTCAAATATTACACATCATGTCTCTCTATCCTGCGCTGGAATAGTTCCTCCACGCTTCTCATACCGGTCCACTCTCGTATGTTTTCCAGCCAAGACATCTCCTACCAGCCCCTCTATCTTGCCTTTTAATATTAGTTGTAGCAAGTGATATTTCCACCCTCACAATGTGTGACCCAGATATGAAATTTTCCAAACTTTTAATTATTTTCAAACTGATCTCATTTACACAAACATAAATCTTTTCAATATGCTATATCATACTTACTTCTGTAAAATGAGGGTTTATTATAACTGGCCACAGACTCTTTCTAATTATTATACTTTTGTAAACGAATAATCAATGGCTATAAGAAAATCTGATAAATAAAAGTAAAAAATTTTTTTTTTTTTTTATTTATTTAAAAATCCTTGTTTACAAATAAGATACTTAATACTAATTTAACAATAGAACATAAGATAAAACATAAGATAATTTACACATTTTTTTGTTTTGTTTAATTTGTGGATTATGCCACTCTACTAGGCTAGGCCTGTCCCAGAGTGGCGTTATAGCACACAATTATAATTTTTTTTCGAGTTCGTCAGTAGTATTTATTTTCATAAGGTAGTTATTATGTATCTATAGAGTATCAAGTGGAATGTTAGTGAAAGTTGAGTTAGTCATAAGTCCAAGTGTAAATATGTGTAGAATAATTGTTTAATGTAAAAAGGGTTAAAGTTTTGTTTAAGATTATTTTTTTGTTTTCAAAAAAAAATCATAGACTACATAATTTAACAAGAAAATAGATAACTTTTCATTTCACTCAAACCATGGACCTTTGCGGGATAGGGTATAATTCCAACATTATGTAAAAATTAAATAGTGTGGTGACGGAAAATATTAACAAATGTATGCCGTAAACAATGAAGGTAAAAACGAATTTTGTATGTGCAATAGTTACGCCATAAACAATTAATTAATTGGAATGTATTGTGACGTGATGATAGAATTCGGAGAAATTACGCACGATCGGAATCCCTCGTAATATGCCGAAGACAACAGAACTAAAGAACCCTCTGGAACGCCCTGCAAACCAATACAACGTTTAGAACAGTCTGGAAGCGACGAGAACATTCTCGCAAACACTAGAAATGTATATAATAATCTCGGAGGTTCGGCAAACTAACAGGTCTCATATATAAGGCGAAACCAGCGAAGCGGGGTATCATGATTATTTTGACGTTTATGATTTATTCGTTTGAAAATAAGTGCAACCACTTACGTGCGAATAGACGTGAATTCTCTGCGAACCTGTGTGGGAATATTCTAGCAAGCGATAATGAATTGTTCCATGGACGAGTGATTGATTGTGAAATAGTTTGAATTAAAGAATAGTGTTAAAATTAAATTCGTGTACAGTGACTTTATGAATTTATTAGCGTTTTCATTTGCCGGACACAGCCACTTCCCGTGAAAATATTTTTCGATTTAACCCCTTTTAGCATGCGTACGAGACGTCGCGCGTCGGTCACAATCTTTAAAAAAAAAAGATAATCATTTCATACCCCATTGTTTACGAAATAACCGACTAATAGTACAAATAAAACAGAAATGTTGTCATTCGTAGGTGGATCCACATTCCGGCTACGTCAAATCATTTTTAGCGTCTCTCATAATGACATGAATTACATATCGTGAGAATTGAAGAAATTTCCCAGAAACTCTGACAATTATTGTCAGACGCGGGCTCAGAGAGACGCTCGAAGCCGACTAATACCTCGCATGAATCATAATACGGGATTATTCACTGCGCAGCTCCAGCACAATGGATGCTTGGCCCCACAAAAATGTGGAAACCATTGCGAAAGAAACAAAAAGGAGTATAATTAATTCACAGTTAGATTTTCACATCTCTGACGTTGTCAAAGTCTATTTACGGCAGTGGCGGAGGTGTGCGTACCAAAAAAATTGTTAATATTTTTTAAATGTTTTAATGCACAATGCAATGACTATTAAGCCATGTATTCACTAGGGGACAAATAGCGCAGCATTTCGCGCGGCATGTCGCATGAACATCTACGCTCATGTTTCGGGGACAATGACGCGGTCATTTGACGTGTACAAACCGGGACTCGCATATCTTGTCGCGGAAATGTCACTCGATGAGGTTATGATGACAGCTGCGGTATCTATTTACACTTCGTCATTTAGCGAAAACGGGGTTCCGCGCAATTCGAAATGTTTTTTTGAGTCGCAATTTCAAATTAACGAGGTTTTACTGTAGTAAATTGAATATTATTAAAAACAAGGTCCGTTTTGCAATTATTGTTTTCCACACGTCGCGGAAATGTCGTCCTATGAGGTTATGATGACAGCTGCGTATCTGTTTATGTTAACGAGAAACGTAAGAGGAGAAAGAGGTGGTGGATGCGAAATTATTTACTGCAAACAGAAAGAAGGATGGATATTCTACGCGATCTTCAATCGATACAGCTCGATAAGTTCAAGAACAATTTCGTTTCCCCACATTGTCATCTTGATAGATACAGCGCATGCGTATTCACTTGTAAACATACTACGTGGTACTGACGCTCCGCGTAATGTCGCAGTGAGCTCGCTCGGGTACCGTGCGCATGGCAACGTTGCCACGGTACGTAGAAATGCCGCGCTATGTTGTACGCGACGTCGCGGAACAGTGCACGACATTGCAACGTCACGTAGACTCTATGCCGCGCGTTCTGTTGAAGGACAATTTGTCCCCTAGAAGAGCCAGCGACTGCCAGACTTACGTTGTAGTATCAAACCTGAAATATTTTCTATAGGCTTACACTATATAAGTAAGAAGGTCTGTATATTGTGGTGTTTTTAGGCTGGCCACCCTAACCCAGGAGGAGAAGAGGGGTCGGCATATAAGGATGTGCACATATGGGCACGCCCTCTTCTGTCGTCCATGATAGTATACGGTGGCGGTAGCTAGAGTCGGTCCGCAACACGGATTTATATAATAAAACAAAACAATATTTATTACCGCCCGTTCTTCAGTAATCAAACCGAAACCCCGTATTCGAAAAGTGAAAATATGTACATTACAGATATTATGACATTTGGGTTCGAAGGATTTTGGCAAATAATAGGTAAAAATAGCAGCCCTGATTTTTTAATACGATTAACGGGACAGTACTAAACACTCATATTGATCATTGCCAGACGCTTTTTGGGGGTCACTTCTTCCGCCAGACACTTTGAAGCTCTATAAATAATCATCATGGCATTTACGTTATATTAACAAATCTGAATTTTATATATTTTATTCGGGGCACATTTTAACATTACTACCTGATACTTTGTGTTTTAACATATTTGTGTGTACATTTTTATACCTGTATTACCTGTTATCTGCCAAAATCCCCTGAATTCAAATGTCATAATATCCAAACCTTCTTACTTCCTATAGTGTACATCTACAGAAAATATTTCAGTTTAATACTACAACGGATGCCGGCTCCTACTCTATATGAAATAGACACTGGTGTGAGTGTGATTTGTATGAAGATATTTTACATGAAAATACACGATTCTCTACGTAATAATCTCCGTTACTAATCCTACCGAATGGCGCAAGTGATGATAAGGTACAGAAAGCAAAAAAAAACATAATTTTCTATAAACAATGTCCGTCACTAACCCTAAGCTGCAAATAATGATAAAGAGATGAGGAGCTTATAATGTGTGTAATGGTTATTGATTCTCACCTAGTAATCCAGTAGTCGGTGGTTCGAGCCCCATTCCAGGACACTAGCAAGTTAGTCCGAACGCTTAACTTAATTTGAGAATATGTAATAACAATATTGATGCGGCATGTATTCCGTGTTCACATGTCTATTTCTATAAAAAAAAACATATTAATGAGGTATAAAAGCAAAAAAAAATAACTACCGATGTCCGTCACCAACGATCATAACGAGATATTTACGTAGGAGTAGCGTGCTTGCGATTATTTATAGGTATTAGAGTTTGTAGGGTTAATAACTTTTTATGAAATCCCGGCGAGTGTATTAAGAATCTTTAAGACCTGAACGGTGCATAATTAGTAATTACGCTACGCTCACCCCGCAGTTGAAATAGAATTTAATGTGAAACAGTATACAGTTTTCAATTGCTTTAATACAACTTTTATCTCCCTCATAAAGTGCCCACGTAATCTCGCAAACTATTATTGCTACGCCACTGGAGTCAATTATTGCCAGCGTTAGATACTAGAAAAGTAAATGCCGGTTACGGATGACAAACTAACGAGTGGCTGCGTTTAAAACAATGTGACAAAAAACAGCGAAGACGACAAAAGTCAAAAAGTAACCAAAAAAAAAACTCACATACAACGTAACCACGTCGTGTTGAGAAAAGTACATAATTGTCGAAAATTTCAAAGTGATAAACGGATCGCTTTGTGATGTAGAAAATTGTTTTTTTTTTATTTATTTATTTTGTTATTCACTATTTGGGTAGAGGCATGGTTTTAAATCATGAATTTTGAGATATGGCTCTATAGACGCATACTGAAAGAATCCTGGGTGGACAGAGTTACGAATGTTGAAGTCTGCTGATGCTGCGGACCATCGAGATAAGAAAGCTTGAGTATCTCGGACATATTATGAGAGGACCAAAATGCAGTTTAAACCCATTTGCATTGCGTCATCCAGGGAAAAGTATGTGGTAAAAGAAGCGTAGAAAGACGTCACATCTCATGGCTGCGTAACCTAAAGGACTGGTACCAGCGTAACTCGACTGAGTTGTTCCGCGCGGCGGTGAATAGACCCGTGATCGCCAATTTGATCGCCGACTTCTGATGTCAGATGCCACTATAAGAAGACTCGCCGACGAAGAACTCTGATAGGTACATAAATAACGATTCAGGTAGCAAATCATTTAATGTTCAACACATTTTTAAACTTTTCAAGAAAAATATAAAGGCCTTCTGATCTCGAATGTTTTTATAAGCAACGAGAACAAATGATAACAGTGTAAAATGAGTCAGCAGACAGTGACGGGGTGATGACATGCGAGGGGGCGCGGGAAGTTTGAATTTTAAATTATTTGATCAAATTTATTGCAAAAAATACATACACTACACCCTGGAACTTGAAATAACGTACTTGAGAAAAATAAAATAATTCTAATTTTAAAAAAAAACAATTTTACCGAAATGTTAGATGTTACCTTGTAGTTCCGAGGTCGCCATATGAGAATAGCTGGATGTTATTGCGCAAGAAAGTTGAGATACAATGTCACCAAACATGGCCTCAAGATTGACTTTATATTAGCATAAAACTGTACTTAAGTGGAGTACTTAAACATTTCAAATGTGCTGAGTACACAACATAAATGTTTAGTATGCAATAGTGAAAAATACATTATACATCGCATCTTTTTAGTATTTAGCCCGCAAACCGGGCTGCTTAAGAGGCCCCAGTACACGATTTTCTTATTTGCTCTCGATTTACTAAATTTAACGTAAACTTATTAAATTATTTTGCAAAACCCATAACTAGACAGGCTTTTAATCAATTTTATTATAATAGATCCATTTATTCTTGAAGCATTTCCTTAAAAAAATATGAACAAATATATTTTTATAACATCAAAAAAATTATAACCCTGAAACACTATTTTAATTTTCATATTTACAAATAAAGTCCACATATTTTATTTAGAAATTGATTGTATAAAGTTTGAAAAAGAAGTGGTGCTATTAAGACATAATATTTTTCAACAAGTTGTTAAATATATCGTTTTAAAAAAGATAAAAAATAAACGTTCTGTTTCCTATATTGCAGTATCCATAAAAACATTAAAACATCGATTATTTTAATTAAATTTTACATGCTTACTAAGAAAATTTCACTGTCATTAATATAAAAATATTTAAAAAATTATACCTCATACTCAAGAATTCTAATTAATTAAATCATATAGTCTGTAAAAAGATCATTTTTCTATCAAATCAGACTTCGGTTGGACTGTCCAACCGAAGTCCTAGTATATATTTATAATGTATTTTTGGCGGTCGACGGAGAGGCAAACGTAGCAACATGCGTAGAGCGGCCGGTTCGGATTTGCTGGCCCGGGGTTCAAGCCCCATCTCCAGCCGTTTAATTAATTAATTAGTTTTTTAGCCGTGAATTCGAACGAAATTACGGACGTTACACAAAGTTACGGGGACAGTCAGACAGATAGATGCGGACGGGCGGACGGAATAACAACTAAATTATTATGTTTGATTGGATTATTAAATTGGAAGTACACGGTTCTGCTGAAAACGTCCAACCCAAAAAAACACAGAACTGAGAAAATAGCTTCCTAAAATTTGAACCTACAAAAACCTAATACGTCGATATTTAATTCATTATTGCATATTTTTTTCATAAGGCTCATTACAGAGATGTTTTTTTACTTTGATTTGTTTAGGTATGACGCGTTTTACAGGTTGGATTCTTTCTACAAAATGCCTCAATATACAACCCATTTGATTATTTTTCAAAAAGTGAAACGCCTAGAGAGCAACACTTTTCATATATCTATTCAGGTCACAAAATACCAGATAAATTAATAATTATGCAACGTAAGCAGGTACGGCTGGAATTATATTATAGATAATATGCAAGATACAGATCAACTTACAGGTTTCTTGGTAGCTATGATAAATTAGAATTAAGTAAACAAATTAACAGTATTTATTAATTATACCTACCTTATAAATAATAAATTTATATGGTATAATAATTAATTAATTACATCAGTCGGTAGGTACTCATTATTCAAAGAGTTATCCTTGATTAGATCAAGAATCGATATTTTAATAACTTGAAGTATAAGAAGTCAACAACAATGAATTGTATTATAAAACATTTAGAAGTCGGGATTAGTATTTTAATTATCTGTGTATTATTTTATCTTCGACAGGGATGGACTTTGAACACAGCATGAAAATATTTTTTTAATTGTGTTGCATGTAGATGTGTATATATTTACGTACAGATATTGACGATCATGGATGTTGCAATTAATAAAATGATAAATACTTTCGCAATCAATCATGCTTCAGAAAATACGTAAACAAAATTATTATTGGGAAACATACAAGATTCTTCTTCTTCCATACCTCCCTAGCCCAACATCCCAAGACGTTTCCGTAAGCGTAGGCAAAGAGAATAGAAAATAGAACACACTTCTATCCAGGCACACCACACTTCCCTCGCCTACTTTCATTCTTCTTTTTCTCCTTAGTTGCACGCTCTTCGGTTGTTGAAGCTTTTAACAGGGCCATCCTCCAATATTTGATTTATCTAATCATGCCAGGTCTTTCGCGGACGTCCTTTGTTCCCGATGCCTTCAACACTTACATTATATATTTTTTTCTAGCATTCTCTTCTCATTTAAATTGTGCATTTTAAGTACCTTTACAGAAGGGTCATGGGTCAAGGGTCATTTTCATAAGCATATACAGGGTTATTTGGAAAACATTAATAACTTCGCAGTACTATATTCCTGCTTTGATTAATTCGGAGGTTTTTATTATTTTATTTGACTTGTATTAAGGGAATGAATTTTTCGTTATCGATATAAGTTACTGTTAGGACAGTCGTAGGATAAGATACTTATGTCATGATTACTTGATTGATTTCAACTCGTAATCAGAAAGAAATCCACCTGTAAATTATTGTGGACTAGCTCTGTTAAACCCTGTATATTACAGATGATTCATGGAAAAAAAGCCATTTTTTTTATTTGGGAAAGTAGGTATGGAAGTCTTTTTACAGGATTTACAACCTATCATACGGCTGGCTTTAGTGATCACTTTACACGATGTAACGTTCACCAATTCCACTCATGATAGACTAACCACATCTATCAAATTTTTGAAAGTTGATATATCTTAACTTTGCACACCTTGTTCCATATGTGAGTTGTATTTTTATTACTTCTTTCCATTATAAAAAAATATATAAAAATGGCTTCGTCTCTATGAGACATCTATAATATATATCTTAATCAAAATACACATTAATTTGGTAGTCAAGTACTTATCTCGCGCAGTAGGTAACCAAGGTGCGAAATAAAAATTAAATCCAACACTGATCATTCAAGTACGAAATGGAACTCGATCACCTCCAAGAACACATCCTGTGTGCTCCATGTCGGGAAAATAAACACCCAGTTTAATAATAAGTGCTCTAGAAAAGCCGCACAGAGTAAACCGAAATTAGAAACCTGCATTTGATCGCCGCGGTGGCCGCCATCTTACCCAAAATGGCGCGGAGACCCCAAAAAGAACGAATCTAAATTGCGCCGGAATTAATTTCATTACAGGCCGATTATTACAGCATTACCGAAGGCCGAATTATAATGAGACAATGCCATGTTTGGGAGCTGAATTTCTTCTTTCTTTAATGCGGCGATTGATTGGTACAGCTGTTCTGACAGGCAAGAGTATTCACCCAAAACTAATCACAAGGGGAAAAGAAAACACACCGATGTTTTTCTGACAATATTTTTATACATTTGTTCTAAATAAATGTGGGGAGGTTCGTGCAATCCCACAAATTCCATATAAAAATAGGTACAAACATTGAAATATTATATAAAATAAAAGAGAAATAAGAAAATCATGTAAAATAGAGAAGAAAACATGTATCAGTATTAAAAGAGAAGAAAAAAAAAACAAGTATAGTATTAGTATTAACATGAAGAAAAGTCATAGAAATATATCGTATAATATCGTATATTAGCGGCTTTAGCGAGCGATGACAAGTCAATTATGCGGGGCCAGTATCTTTCTCCAGTGTGCATCGATGCTGTATGCTGGAGTAAGGCGGGCTTCCAGGAAAAGGATATTTCCGGAGCTGTATATCCTTTCCCTCATCCCTGCCACCCTGGATCTTATGAGGGCTGCAAAGTTGGGAACACGCCCCTCAGTGAACATACCGGAAGCGCTGCAATATCTGGGAAGGCCAAACATCATACGGAAGGCGTTGTTGTATTGTATGCGAAGTCTTTCTATGCTGCTCTTTTTATAATTTGTCCAAAGTTCACATGTATATAACGTTGCACAGAAGGCAAGGAAGAGCGTTCTTCTTTCTTCTTTTTTTCTTTCTCTCATTCTTTCTAAGAACACAATTACTGGATTTTGTCCAAAAAGGGATTATATATTATGGGACATATGTATTAACTGGCTTTGGTGAAAACGTTAGATTTTGTTATCAAACTAGTCATTAATTAAAAATGTTCTCAGGTTTTCACAGCCGTTCAGAATCTTCTGTGTGTAATTAAGATAATTTATAGAAGTCTCACAGAGACGAAGCTGTGAATATGAGAAACGTGTGTGGAAGTTTTTTTATACGATAGCCCAGGGCTTACAACCTGTATGAGCTGACTTGAATATCAGTCTACACCGGGGCGTGCAGTGAGAATGACTTGCAGGCGTGAGAATGAAAGCATGACATTTATTTAAACATATATTTGGATAAAAAAAATCAAAATTAAATATTTATCTGGTACAATATTATGAAATTTGAAAATCTGTTGATCTGTTAATTATGGAATATTACAATATAAATGTCTTATTTCGGTCTCTTCCCAAAATAAATGCTTAGGAAAAAATCATGCTTCTTGTTGTCGCTGCACGTCCCTGCTCTACACAATGCAACGTTCACCAATTCCACGGTAATAACATTCACACATTATTAAATTTTTGAAAGTTGTATATATATGTTCTTTATCTGTATTATGCTATAGTCATATATGGTTGAAAATCAGTAATCCTCATTATCTATACTATACTATACTACATAGATGTCGCCGCTCGTAATGATACATCTATATTTTTGAAGTATTTGAAATAAGATAGATAAATAACATATATACAGCATTAAAAAAATTTGATAAGAGTGTGGATGTTCTTACGGTGAAATTGGTGAACGTTGCATTGTGTAAAGTGATCACTTAAGCCAGCTAAAACAGGTCATAAGCCCTGTGACCACCCTATACAGATTCCATAGATGTTCCGCATATAAATAGATTCGTCTCTGTGATAATAATTTTTCTCTTCTATAATTTATCCATATAATGTTTTTCTAATCTATGGTGCAGAATCTTAATTATTTTGTCTATTTCCTCTTTATAAGTAAATTAATCGAATGAGTCAAAGTCACCGACAGATTAGCGCAAGACATAATAAATTTAATCAAGCTTAAAAATTTAATAAGCACACTATATAAATATGATAATATTTACATTTAATTATTTTATTGACTTAGTAACATCGATAATTAAAAAGCAGGAGATAATTTACGTTATTAAGTGCAAATGTCGAGAATAAAGCAGATTCATATCTCTTTGAATTATGTTAATTTGAATAATATTTATTTCTGAGGTTATGATTTTCCAAAACATTTTTTTTTCTTCAGTTTCTTGGTAATTATTTTGGTGACTATATTTTTTAGAAAGATGCGTTTTTTATGTTTGTAATATTAACTTTGTGACACGTAATTATTATTTTTTAGACGCGAACAAACTTTTTCAAAACCACATTGATTATTTTTAACGTAGAGCAACTTTTTTACGCTTCTATAGACCAAGAGGCCCAATTACAGAATCGAAACATATCACAAAACACCCAGAGGAGTGCTGAGAATGCTGCTACTCTCGAAACTATAGTCGTGTTAAATTAACTCAACGTTACAACGCATTACAAAATTCAATTTAGTTTCCATTAAAATAAACACAAAGTCACTGCCATATCAATGAATAATATTACATATTCAAGAACACATTCATATTTGTGAAGTTGTAATTTTTCAGAACAAAGTTCTGTGAAATATTTAATAACCAAATTAATTAATCAATTAGAAAGGCATACAGAAAAATTTAATTCACGAAAAAATATTAGGTTACTACTGGTATAATATGATATAATATCTGATATAATATCTGATATAATATCTGTTGTATAAATGTATGTCCAAATAAAAATGAATTATTCAATTAATCATGGCGTCCATCTAGCGGTGGCATTGCAAAGTAATTTCAACTACCGTATCAATAAAGTGGATTGCTCTATGGACAAAAATAAAAATTAATCAATTAATAAAAATAAGAACTACATATAAAGTCGGTATATTCACGGAAACATAGAGGGTTGCTATAGCTTAGTGGTCAGAGCACCGGCCCCGGAAAGGAGGTGACCTGGGTTCGAATCCCAGTAGTAATCTAATATTTTTTCGTGAATTAAAATTTTTCTGTATGCCTTTCTAATTGATTAATTAATTTGGTTATTAAATATTTCACAGAACTTTGTTCTGAAAAATTACAACTTCACAAATATGAATGTGTTCTTGAATATATAATATCTGTTGTATAAATGTATGTCCAAATAAAAATGAATTATTCAATTAATCATGGCGTTCATCTAGCGGTGGCATTGCAAAGTAATTTCAACTACCGTATCAAAAAAGTGGATTGCTCTATGGACAAAAATAAAAATTAATCAATTAATAAAAATAAGAACTACATATAAGGTCGATATATTCACGGAAACATAGAGGGTTGCTATAGCTTAGTGGTCAGAGCACCGGCCCCGGAAAGGAGGTGACCTGGGTTCGAATCCCAGTAGTAACCTAATATTTTTTCGTGAATTAAATTTTTCTGTATGCCTTTCTAATTGATTAATTAATTTGGTTATTAAATAATATTACAAATTACTAAAGGTTTATAATACGTCATTCATAGGAAATTTTTCTGATTTACTATAACAAGTTATCGTGTTTGCTTTTACTATACATTTAATATTTTATTTTATTACAGGCCTTCAAAATGTAATATCAAATAGACAAAAGTGAACACCTTCAACACTTTCTGCTCGCCTTCAATCAGGGCTATAATTTTTATTGCAGAGGCACCGAAAAACTTGTAGAATTGACAAGAAGTTTTAAATTATAAATGATAACACATTATTGTATAATATTTTGTGATTTTTTTGCTGGCATGTCCTCTTGTCCCGCACCATATTCTCAAGTACAGCCAACCATTACTTTGGTCAGTAAATATATAAAGACTATCAATGCAACTAGGACTATCATTAACTTTTGATAACCCTAGTGCATCATGATATATTCATTCTTGCTATATTACACATTCGTTCCTGAAATACTCGAGAGGTAGACGGATAAAATCGTTTCCTCGCTTGACAAGACCCGTGTTACCGAGGTATTACAGAGATGTGGTCCACGGGATTTAGATGCTGTCAGGGATTTACCTTCGTCAGATGGTTTGTCACCTGGTATCTAGGTCCGTCGACATAACGCGTGTGATGACGCCGACCAAATAGTGTCAAAGATAAGACTAAAACCACACGACAGGACACACCCACCTGTGTGTGTTCACGGCTAAGAAAATGGGTGTTTCTAAAGTCTACAGCGATGACAGCAATGTAATATCTAAAATGAACCCACTAGTACTACTGGCCGTCAAAAACGGACGTAATTTTACTTTATATTTCATACTATATAATATTTCGGCCGCGAATTAGAGCTGTACGAACAGCGCTATCTAGCGTAGCATAGCATCTTGAAACCTTTTTACATTGAAAATTATGCATTTTTAGGCTTTTTATATCTCATAATTATTTGCGCCATCTGATAGCGTTAGTGGCGAAATTTTTGCTTTTTATACCTCATAATTATTGGCGTTATCACGGAGATCCATGGATCCATGGAGATATCCATGCTTGGTGTAAGCCTAAAAGATAATAAATGATGAAATTAGGCGCAGAACTAGAAAAGTGGATATCATGGATCGTGTGGTGAAGCTAAAATGGCAATGGACATGGCATGTTGCAAGGCAGGATGCTACAAGATGGACTCCCAGAGTTCTGGAGTGGAGACCTTGAGAAAATTAAATAAAGCGTTGTAAGACCTCAGAAAAGATGGGCCGACGATACAGACGCTGTGGGAGGGAAGAAACGTTGTTGTTTGCTATAACTAGCAAACAAAAAGGAAATATGGAAGGGTATGGAAGAGGCCTGTATCCAGCAGTGGACAGATGAAGGCTAAAGAAAAAGAATTATTTACGCCTTCCGGTAGCATAAGTGACATTCTTCTATAAAAAATCATGTTTTTTTGCCTTGTTTCATGATTTTTTAAACTTTTTATACCTCATTATTATTTGCGCCATCTGGTGGCGTTAGTGACGAACATTTTAACATAGGGAATTATTAATTAAAAATATTTAGGTCCTACCTAGAACCAGGGTTCGAAAAAATCCGATTTTTATAATATATTTTTATAGATTTTTATTTTTTCTATTATAAATATATTATTTTTATAATATATTTATAATAGATTTTTATAATAATAATAATAAAATCAAATAATCGGATTTTTTTATATATATCCGATATATATAAAAAATTCAATATATATCCAAACTTTTTTTTCTCCCTTTTTGCACACGTCGATTGATACAGACTCGAAATAATTAGGAAATTTATTTTTTTATTTTGTATTAAATCATTATTTATTAAATAAATGAATTGCATACTGAAAAAAGCTTATATATTATGCTATTATTATATATAAGTTATAAAAGTTGCTCTTTCTTATGTAGTGTTATGGGTGTTTGTTTCTTTGTGTGAAATAAAAAACGGATTATATGAAACAAATGAAACTAAAAAACAACCTGTAGCATTTTTTAAATACAATAGCGCCGTCTATTAACATATGCTGAAAGTTTTCTTGGATATATATCAAAAATAAAAATCGAGTCATAAATATCGTGATATATATCACGACCTGCCTAGACCCTCAAATTTCTATAACGTTACGCAGTTTTCGTAACAATTTCAACTGAAGGCGCCTCTGAAAAAAGCATGAAAAAGTCTGCAGAACGTCCAACAGTGAGCGCGGCCACATTTTCACATTCCACTGCACAATGCAGCGAAACAAATACCCATTCGCCGCGTAATAAATTATCCGAACAAAATTTTGCTTCGCGTTTTGCAAAAAAAATTAATGAATCCGGTAAAATTGCAGCCGTTCAAAACCAAATAAATTGCGGCGAAATGAAACGCTCCCCGGGACGGCCTCGAGATATTTCAATAATTGCGATTGTGAAGCACTCGCTATGCGTGCTGGCCGTAAATTTAATTTTACGATACAAAACGCATAAAAACCGTACCACACAAGACTGCAGGATGAGGGCCCAGATGGCATTTAGAAGATTGGCTAGAAAGCCAAACAACTTTTGAGTGATGGCAGAAATAAAAATTTAATCCATCTACACTGGAATCGATCGAAGGAGCGATGCCTTTGTTACTCCTTTTATATTAACTCGTGGCGTCTGCTTGCTTTGGATCGATTTTTGACCCTTTTCACGTGATCCAATCGACCTGAAACTTGGCAAATAGACTCGTGGCGACGATTAAGAAGATCTATCAAATTGTCGTTAAAAAAAAAAAAATTAATAATTATAGTATAATTTCGGATTTTTAGAAATTTTATTGGTTTTTTCAAATTGGAATCATTAGATAAGTTTGATTAGCAACGGCGGCCCGATAACGTCGCGGAATATTTTCTAAATTTGAATTACTCCGTCGGTGTACCTACATAATAGGTACTTCACTACGAATGTCCAAAATCTAAATTGACTGACAAATGTTTTTAGAATTTAATCTTCAAAGCATGAATCAAATTATCAAGCTCAAAGTGACATTTTAGAAATATATTAAATTACTGTAAGTTTAGTGTTATGGCATATGTTTCAATTCTTCTTTAATTGTTGTTATATTTTACAAAGAAAGGGAGTATAATAAAAACTTGATTTTTATGGGTTATTTTTTTTTGTGTGTTTAAATAACTTGAATTTCATTTAAATAACTTATTAAAAAATTCTGATTGGAATTTCAGCCAGTTTTCATTTAATAATTTTCTATGACTTAAATTAAAGCGCATAAATTTTTAATATTCGATATGGGTTAATTTAATTAAAATCCAACGTTTTGCAGAAGATAATTGAGAAATATAAAAGAAATGTAAACATTGAAGACGCTTATCTCATAACGTTTTCCATCTCGCGTAACTAGAAGTCTTGCAGGTTTTGCTTTGGAAACTGCAGCTACCAAATACGTTTTTGATTCCCCACTGCAACGGCTTCCCAGCCTAGCGAACAGATACGAGCAACTTGACGTTTTGCCACCAACTTTACAATATTTAAGCATATTTTAAAAGATATATTGAAAGTTTACTGGTATTCGTCAGATTGGACTTAAATAAGTGGAATCTATTTCAGTTTTTGATGAGATGAGATAACAAACTGTTATGTAAAATTTTTATTATATTATACTATACTAAACTTGTGACATGGCTTTCTACTTTATTATATTTATTTTTTTGTGTGTTTTTAATTATATTATGCTTTCTTTAAGCTTCTGCTTTAGCTATAGACTTGCTTTTTTACTTTATATTATATTTATCTTTTAATATTGTGCTACTACTATACGTTTTCCACATTAGGTTATTATATATTCTTGTTTGTATTTCATGGGCAACCACTAAGTATTGTTAAAAGTATGAATTAATTTAATGTACACTTTACTTTATTGTTTGTACAAGCCCTGAAGCGAGTTAACTAATAAATGAATAAAAAAATTATAATAATATAGGCAGGAATGTAATTATAAACTATTCTGGACTAGCTCCCTGTATATGTAAAATTATGCTATACTCCATAAATAAGCGAGCAAATTGCGATGCATTAACATTTAAATTGGGAGATCATTGCAAACTGTATATTTTTTACAATATTCAAGTAAAAATTCGAAGGGATCCGGTCGCATGTGTTACAAACATGGTATGACGTTGATAATCGATTTTTTGTTTACTTTATTGAATTATCTTTTTCTTGCTACTGACATCACTGATTCCATTATGGTTAAATTGTCCATTACTTTAACCATAACTGTAGAAGTACTTACTGTGCCCGAAGTTATAGGCCTATAGTCGTACGTGCACTTTTGATAATAAAAGTAAACCGATAAATTAAAATTAAAAATTTATAATTTAGGCTACACCACTTTTGTAATAAAATTAATGGGTGTTCATGACTCTTCCATCCTAAATCTTTTTTCATAGGACAAGCGTTCAGGTAAGTTATTAAATAGAAATAATAATGATTGATGTGGCACTACACGGAATAAACGACATCAAAGTTTGCATTTTTTTTTCAATATTTCCGACTCATCTTTATATATATAATTCTTCTGTACTTTTGTATGTCACTGAACTCCTCCTAAAGGGCTGGGCCGATTTTAATGATTTTTTTTTGTGTGCATTCGAGTGAGTCCCTGGATGGTTTAGATTCACAACTGGACCCGGTAGGTGGCGCTGCAGTCGGGTTCTAGAATCTATGCCACCCAAACGAAAAACCAAAGTTTGGGCAGGACAACGTCTGTCGGGTCCGCTAGTTTTCTATATAATGTTAAACTATCACATTATTAAAATTTTATTCACTTTAATATAAGTCAAATAAAAAGACAAAAACCTTACAAAATATATATTTTTTAAATTTCCGCAAGGTTTTAATAATTTTATTTGACTTGTATTAAAGCAAATGACTTATAAATATTCCATATAAGTTGCTGTAGTGATAGTTCAACTTATCACAGAAAATAAGAAATTAAAAAAAATGCAAACATTGATGTTGCTTATCCCTGTAACTGTCCACATTTCACTCGTAGTGCAAAATGAATTTTTCATTTAAAATATTAAGAAGAAGATTCTCCCGAAGTTTTTGCTACTAGCTACGAGATATCCTGTATACTCTGTTTCAAAAAAGGAAAAATAGGATGCGGAATGTGACGAGCGTTATTATTATGAATAATCACTTTGGAGTTTTGAAACTACCATCTTTTTATTGATTAATATGTCAGTTATACGCTTTGTGGTTCGTGGTGCAACATGATTATTTTAATTTACAATAAATAAAAAATAAAACTTTAATGCACACATTGAGTTACATTTATCAGTGGTATAGTTTCAAGAAGAGCAATCCCTCTCATCATCAGGATGAATTAATTACGTGTGTATTACAAAGTTTAATTTATTGTAAATTAAAACTCCATCTTTTTGGTCGTTTTTCGTGATTAATGTGACACATTTTTATTTATGTAAATCATAAAGGGTAAGCAATTGAGTAAAGCAACTGATAAGTAATACGACTATGCCAGTTTTTACAAAATGAATTAAATATGAGCTATAGGCCTTTTCATATAAGCTTGCAATTGAGTTAGTGTGGGTACAGTGCGTAATACGCGCATTGTTTCGTTGTGTTAAGTTTACGGAGACGAGAGGGGCGTATCCGTAAACTTAACACAACGAAACAATGCGCGTATTACGCACTGTACCCACACTAACACAATTGTAAGCTTATACGAAAAGACCTATAATGTTCTATAAGAAATTGTAAACCATTCGACATAAAGCAAAAAGCAATATAACATACATTTTTCACAAAAACTGTTTTAATTAATTAAGACAGCGTACTTTAAACAATTATAATATATTTTAATTAATTCATAATGTTTTGTAAAGTAGTTAAGTTATCAAAAAATTCATTTTAAAATACATTATCATTAATCAAAACATTAATTGAAATTGGTAAAGTTTTTTCATTATGAAAAGTTAAATAAACAAAGGACTCGTATCTCAAAATGTGATTTTGTCAAATAGCTGCCTTTATGCTTACGGGACAGTGTAAGTGTAACGTTTATGACTCTGTTTATGATCCAGTGGTCGCTTCCCCATCGATCCCCATCGCAAACCACCAGCAAATGTCTTATTTTCATAGCATATGAAAATATTAAGAATATTGATTTGACACGTATCCTTGTCGTAATCAAATGTCATCTTAGTCGATACAAAATTGATACATAAAGTCGTACAGTAAACGATTCTGTGACGACGCGGTGACCAATATATTCTGAGATACGAAATAATTCTAAAATTCGATATGAAATATTTTCCTTTTAAGCATTTTTTATTTAATGTTAAAAGAAATTAATTAATAATGACATTCACACATTTTGTTGTCTGCTGTACCAAAAAAAATTACACCAATCCATATTATAAGTCTTGGAAAAGAGTCATCTCAAGGAAACTACGACCCACAATTGCCAAAAGCGAAATTAACGATTTATGCACAAAGATGTACCTACCTATAGTTTAATGTGAGCATATTATGGAATATGTAAAGATATTCCCCAATATATTACGATCAAAAAACATTCGGACGATCATTGGACGAAAAAAAATGAGCTAATCAAAACCACGGTATTCGGTGTGAGTTTTAATCAAAAAGAATTCTGAGACGCAGTCAATACCATGAACTATAAAAAAAACATAATTCTGTACGTAACAATGTCCGTCACTAATATAACAATGTCCGCAGCTAATGTAGTCGATAATAACTACACACAATCGAGCAATTGAGCAATCGAGTAAAGAAGAATAATTTGTAGAAGTAATGCACATTTGTTATTCCTTGTCACGGTCAGATGTCATCTTTGCCAATATAAAATTGATACATAAAATCAGACAGTAATCAATTCCGTGACGACGCGGTGACCAATATATAATGCTAAGATAAGAAATCTTTTCACCTTGAGTATTTTTTGTTTACTGTCAAACAAAATTAATTATATGATATCTACACATTTTGTTGATTAATCGATTCTTAAAATTCCAGGAACGCAATTTCATTCAGATTCATTAAAGAGGGTGTAACCGGATACACATTAAAATTTTCTAAATGGTTAATAAATCTTATCTAATCTTTTAAAAAATCGCTTATTTATAGTATGTGAACATAGTAAAAAGTGAAGTGATTCACTTCCTGAAATGACGCTGTAGTGGGTTTGTCGGATATTGCCCTGAATCATACTATTGACTTTAAATTTTTATCTATATCTGAATGCTATGTTTATGAGAAGAGACAACAGATGTCACTAGAGCATAGCCCCTTGAAATAAACGGATGATTCCTATTTGCAACATGTATATAACATTAAAAAATTCAAAGTGTGGATGTTCTTACGATGAAATTGATGAACGTTGCATTGTGTAGAGTGATCACTTAAGCCGGCTCATAAAGGTTGCAAGCCCCGGGCAATCGTACAAAAGACTTCCATACGTTTCTTATATAAATAGCTTCGTCTCTGTAAGACTTCTTTAAGTTATCTTAATTAAATAATAATCCTGATAATAATCCTAATAGATGTCTCAAAGAGACGAAATTGTGTTATTAATGGGAAAGTAGGTATGCAAGTCTTTGGGTGTTCATAGGGATTACGACCTATCGTACGGCTGGCTTAAGTGATCACTTTACACAATGTAACGTTCACCATTTCCATCCATGATAGAATACCACATCAATTTTTTAGAAGTTGCTCGTATATTTAAATTTTACAACCCGTTTCACATGTAGGTACGTTGCAATTATCATAAGCGCGACTGGCATCCAAAGCTTTTTCATTACGTCATTTCATTTTTTTAAACTCCTTAGACCAGTTTTTTTACATTCAGAATATTTGGACAAACTCGAAATATTCCAGCAATAAAGAATATACCTACATATAAAAATATTGTTTAAAATAAAAAATATTTGTGGCGTGAGCAGCTGAGCAAACAACGCCATCTTGCGAAGGGTATTAATAGCGTTAGTGACGGACATTGATGCATAGAGAATTATGTATTTTGTTAAGTACTAATATTAATATTAAAATTGTTATAAATCGGTTTGTTTCACACATGTCTGCTAAATTCTTCATCCAATGTCAAAATTTGAAATTAATGTTGATATTTTCACTATAACCATTGATAATTCTCATGGAATCTTTACGCGTAAGTAAATAAGTATGTCCCGTCTATTATGTGTTGAGATAAGTCATTTTCTGTTAAAAGAAAATCAGCGAATGTGGGTGCTGTCAAATATAATGGTTATTAGATATTCGCAAAAAATAATATAATTATGAACCTGTCTTGCCATGGTAAACTTATTTAAATAAAGAAAATATCATTAAAAAAACAATGGAACTATCAAAAGTACACCGCCTTTGTCCGAAGATCCTGTTCTACTCCGAAAAAGGTGAGTCCCGTTAGAATCTCACAATAAAGCAAAACAAATTGCGCAAACTGCTGTCCGTTTCGGTAACAAAGAATAAGAGTTGATTGGATTTTATATGTATTTATAAATGCCCTCCCAGACACACGTGTGCAATGATGCACAGAATTCAAACCCGGGGCAAATTTTGGATATGATTAATAAACACTTCTTCTTCTTCTCGTGCCTTGTCCGTTTACCGGACGTTGGCTATTATGTTGGCTATGCGGACTTTGTTTATTGCGTTGGCTATTATGTTTAGACTGGCCAAACCACTGTCTCAAGTTTTTCAGCCATGAAGTCCTCCTTCTTCCAGGGCCCCGACTTCCGGCAATCTTTTCCTTCATTATGAGATGCAAGATCTCGTATTTCTCTGGATGTCTCATCACATGTCCTAGATATTGAAGTTTTCGGATTTTTATTGTTTTGATAACTTCTTTTTCTTTATTCGTCCGAGCCATAACATCTTCATTCGTAACTCTGTCCACACCTTAAGCTTTATTATATTCAAAACACATTCTTACTGTGAAGTAGCAATTTTTTCAGAACAAATTTCTGTGAAATTTAAAACCAAATTAATTAATCAATGAGAAAGACTAAATAGAAAGACAAATTAATTAATCAATTAGATAGAAAGACACAGAAAATTCAAAATCCATGAAAAAATATTTGACTGCTACCGGGATTCGAACTACAGATCTCCTCCTATCCGGGGAAAGCGCGTTATCCAATTACGTTATAGCGCTGGCGTCCTCTAGCGGCAGTAACACAAAGTAATTTGTGCCTACCATACCAGAAAAAGTAGATTGCTCTAAAAATGGATAATAAATGTTAATCAATTAATAAATGAGACTTAAATTGATTTTTCTGTATGCCTTTCTAATTGATTAATTAATTTGACCTTAAGATTTGAATAGTACATAATTTCAAAATATGAGTAAGAGTAAAAATATAGTATATTTCTTTATTTAATCAGAAAATGAGTATGCATATATACCTAATTATATAACATGCATATAATTCGATGACAAAGTACACCAAAAATATAAAATATCAAATTAAATTAGAAATATGGGCAGACATAAGATTAGTTTCTCAAGATATATTATAAATGTCTCAAAGAGACGAAGCTACTTTTTTATATAGAAAATTAGGTATGGAAGTCTTTTTGGATGTCCGTAGGGCTTAAGACCTATCTTACGGCTGGCTTAAGTGATCACAATGTAACATTCACCAATTCGACCTATAATAGACTACCACATCTATCAAATTTTTGGAAGTTGTATATATGTTTAATATGCACTAGTGATGATTATTGGTATTCGCCGAATAGTAGATATTTACCGAATATTCGTATTCGCCGAATGTCATCATCACGAATATTACAAACAAACTATTTATAACTGACTTGGCTGTGCACTGTGTATCCGAACACACCTACGCACTCTATTATCGGGGATTCCCCTAACATTGAATGAATGGATTTGTTGAGTTCTCAAGTTGTCAATTGTTACTTGTTTCACAGCATAACATGAGTTTTTTCATCTAGTTTCGTTGGATTATTAATGAGGTTAGGTGCTCACTTCATATAGTTTTTGTTTTGTAATACGTATTGTTCGTTCCATTTTATTTCCGTTGTATGTAAAAGTGTTGACTCTTATAAAATAATTACAAATTTAATCTAATAACATGACCTCTCGTAAGCGTGCACAAAGTGATATTTATTTTCAATCGCTGGGAATGTACCAACGGATAAAAGAAATGCTGTGCTTTTTGAACAAAAATTTGCCGGTGGTAAATTTTAATTTTATTAAATCTCTTAGTAAAAAAAGAACAGTGGTGTATTATTTATTACCTTGTTGAATTACTCGTATTCATATTCTTATTTACCGAATAGTAGGCTTGATATTCGTATTGCATCACTTATATGCACACCTTATTCCGTATGCGTGTTGTATTTTTACGACCGCCACCTGTGGTTGAACATTGTTGTATTTTATAATCATTATGTTTGTTCTTTCGTATAAAGGATCCTTGTAAAAATATTACGTTGTACAACTTAATGTAAAATTTGCCCGTCTCAACGCACCTTATTCAAAGGCTTCGTCCAATCAAAGTTGTGTGTTTCATCTTGCATGAGAATAAAAGAAATGCATGAGAAGAAAAAAAAAAAAAATATGTTAGCAAAATTTAAGTATTCTGAAAGTCTTCCTTATACATCTACATCGCTAACTATCATCATTAACGCCACCTCTACCAAAGTATTCTATGTTTAAATATCAGTACAATGAGAAATGTAAAAAAATCAAGGAGGAAGCGTAAATTAATGGTTGATGTATTATTAGCTCTTACAAGATGTAGTATTAGTAGATTAGATCAATTAATTTTTATAATATAAGGTTGGATAATCCGTTTGTTTTCTTTATTTCCTTTATTTTACAAATGACTATTTTGTTTTGTGTTGTAAAAATATTATTGTTTCTGCCTCCGACAGTAAGTAATAAAACAACATACAATTAGCAGGTGTTAAAATTAAACCGCTAATTATCGATTAATCCGACTACCGAAGTGTGAAATATTATTAACAAGACAATAATTATGCAATAACTTTTACAGCTTGTTGAAATTAATGGCAAATTCACTTTCGTTTCAAGGCATAAATAAAATTCGCTTGCAGAATGACTGGCCTCATTTCGGAGAATTTAACCCACTTGTTGCCAGATCTGTAAAACCCGGCCTGCAAGTGCAGGAGGTAAACAAAGTGTAACTGAACAGGTTAGATTTACTATCAGATCGATGCATAACACCGTTTTTTTAAATTATATTATAACATAAAAAAAATTAAAACAACAGGCAAACTCGTTATACGTCGGTCGCCGAAAAGAGAGATTTTCGTACATTGACCCTAAGCTAAGTATGCGTCGTATCGCTGTGCCTGTGCGAGCGTGACAGCAACATAATTGTACGCGTGCGACAAGGATACGTAGTGTAGCATAGGGTCAATGTACGAAAATCTCTCTTTTCCGCGACCGTAGTATGTATTATGTAAATTTTGAAGGCTTGGTTTATTCTGCGAGCAAAGAGTCGCCAGTGTCCATTGTCTTAGTGATGCAGCTTTCGTCCTTTTCCACAGCTGTCAAAAGGGCCTGGTCTTCAAAATCTGAAGATCGACCCTTTCCATATATGTCGTCTAAGCTGGTGTTACCAGCATTGAAGCGAACAAACCACTATCGGCCCTCGACATGCTCTTTTGCTAATCGTTCCTTCGCCGAAAAGATCGCTAAATGACGCTAAATCACCCTTTCTCGAAGCTTAATGTGGCGAATATATAGGGTGTAACAGAGCTAGTTCACAACACTTTACAGGTGGATTCCTGCCTTGATTATGAGTAAAAAATGTTGAAGCAACCATGACCATACAGCAACGTATAGTTACGGAATTATTTATATACCAAAAATTTACATTTTTTTTAAATATTTCTGAGTTCTTTTTTACAAAACGTTGAAGTATCATTACAAACTTATATCGAGTATGAAAAAATCATTCCCTTTAATACAAGTCAAATAAAATGATTAAAACTTTCCAAATCCAATTGAAAATTTTAGGATTTTAACTTAAATTATTGTAGACTAGCTCTGTTACATCCTGTATATACGGTTTTCGATGCGCATTTGTGCGCATATTATGACAAATGTCAAATAAACCTCAAATTCGAAGAAAGTAAACATCGCGAAAGGGCAGATACTAAAATTATGCATCAACATAATATTATATTTATAGCTATTGTGTAAATATATGGTACAACCGAAATTAACTGTGGAGTAGACATCTCATACCGCTATCATTCTTCTTTTATATGGAGCCAATGGGAGGGAAATATATTCCACAGATGTTTTAACATTTCTGATGGAAACTTTACGCGTGCGTAAATAAGTACGTCCTTTCCTTCTACTTTGTCTTAGAATATTATAAAAAGTTTTTTATCCCGAGAATAAGGGGGAATGTATTTTTCTTTTGAAATAAATAAAATATTTATTTTCTTCAAGAAATGCAAAATGATTTTGTGATGACATTATTAATATATTTAACCACTAATTTGTGAAAAAATACCGACAAAATATTTATTTTATATATTATATAAAGAGAACTGCAAAAAATAAAATAATTTTACAGCGTTTTTATTTCTGAGCACGCCTCAGCATGTTTGTCACTTTTTTTTTAAATTATCATATACAATCTTCTTGTGTGGTGTGTAGCGATTGTCCAATTTTTTCTAACCGGATTAGGTAATGTGGTAGTTTTGAGACGCTCTTGTATTGTGTTGATGACTTTCATATGCTTGGTGTAAATCATTGTTCTCGTATCTTATCTGACCATTAGAAGCTGTACTTCGATACTTAATCAACGCCCTGTGACGTAAATGAGGCAAATGGCACTGCTCGTAGAGTGGAAAAGATGATTTGTGTTTATTCAGCTGAGAGGTGCCACCCACGCGGCGATAACTGTCACAGCAGAGTGCTTCTACGAGTGCTGTAATGGGGTGGTTGTACACACGGAGAATTGTATTAGCACATGTCTTAATAATTGTAAATACAATTATGCTAACTCATGGTGTATACAGATGATTTTTGAATACGGAACCGTTTTATGCCGAAAATCTATAAAACATGAAAGTGCGTAAATACACATGTATTTTGATTCGCCGCCTCATATTCTGCGATGCTGCGGCGATAAATGTCTTAGAATCGTCGTGAGACGTCGACTCGAAGACATTTATCGCTTGTGTACCTAAGTTATCACAAACCGATAATTACATTTGTACCACTTCAAATGTTAATATTTTAATAACATTCAAGTATTATCAATTATATTTATCATCTCCCCAGATATCGTATTATTGTATTAATACACATTTATAACCAATACGTAAATATCAATTATCACAATCACGCCAATAAACTATAGCTTCTAACGCGCGTACCTCAGTAGGTACATATATGCTCTTCCATTTTTTTTAAACAAAATACGAGGTACACAATAAAAAATAATAATACGCGACTTATTTCAAACTCAACCTAATATCACAATTGCAAGAGTTTTTTTTAATGTAGACATTTTTTTATTATTTGAATAATTGATCACTTAGAAAATATTTTTTATGCTAAAGAAAAACCCACTAATCCACGAGACCGATTTGTCAGTAGTTTTTTTTTGTTCACATAGTATAATAACAAAGTATACGTAAATAAAAAGGAAACATGTTAATCAACAATATCTGACAAAAATATCACCAAGATAAATATTTCACTTAATCAGTATAAATCTTTGTTTATTAGTAACTGGTCGTACACCCGTGAAAAATTAAACAAGCCTTTAGATTAGTTTTAAAATAGTTAGAATATTGATGCGACACGTACTCCGTGTTCGCATCTCTATTTTTAGATTCAAACGACCGGCTCCGCCCACGACGACCGAGTGACCAACCAAAAATCTGAGAGGCATCTATATACAGACACACCAATACATGGTAACACTCATACTTAACCGATTAATTGCTAAAAAGAGAAGGTACGCGTAGAGCCATTCATTGATACGCTGTTATGACGTCTTGGTCCAAATTTCGGAGCTCTCTGACTCACTGCCGGGACCGACCTCAGGGCGCGGTGCTCAAACGGTGGCGCGCGAGCCCCGCCGCGGGCGCCGTGACTCACGGCCTCCAAATAATCATGTTCCTGCAGGGGTTATCAACCCGCGAAGGCTGCGCGCGGACCCCGTACTGCCATATAGGGGAGACTGCAATCACAACACCATTCTCAAAACCGCGCCGGGTGCACGGCACACCGGGTCTACCTATCTGTCATTCGCGACCGTGGCGCCTATGGTTTCAAACCAATACCCGTGCCTTTTTACGGACAGTTCAATGACGTTCCATCCACTCGATCGCATAATTAATAACGTAAGCCTCATATTTTCGTTTAATGTATTATATCTTGCACCCATGCTATATTTTTTTTAAATGTTTATTAGAGACACTAACAGGATAACAGATACATGATACTGTAATAATAAAACATTACAAATGAAAACTATGCCCGTTATCCCAATTACAAGTGTCTTCGGCACGCTCTAGTAACATGTATTTTTACATTTAAATATATTTTGCATGTACATTTATGCGTATTGTATATTTAGTGTTTGAATGTAGTGCGATTAATATTTAATAAATAATTGATTTAATGGATCTATAGATTTATGTCATCGTTTAGAAAATGGATGTTGTGTATGAGTGAGTTTTTGAACGCAAACGTATAAAAGCAAAGGCAGCAATATCCATAAAAAAATTTAAAAAATGTTTGTTTTAATCGATATACTGAATAATTAATATACTGAATTCTAGATTTTATACATCTGTCCCTTCCACAATAACTTACTTACTATCACGCCGTTTCCCCGTGGGGGTAGGCAGACAGGATAGAGCGCCACAATCTTCAGTCCTGACATACAACCCTCGCCTCATCCGCATTCATACATATTCGTATGCAAGCTCGACGGTCGTTGAGCCATCTTCCAGTATCTGGTTAATCTGATCATGCCACGTCTTCCGCGGTCGCCCTCTCTTTCTGGCGCCGTCAACACTGCATTACATATCTTACTTACCATTCTTTCCTCGTTCATTTGCTCAACATGCGCCAAACCACCTCAGCGGTATTAATTCATTCCTAATATCCTCATTCTTTACTCTATCATAAATGGATTTGCCACACATAGTCCACTGCATTCAGTCCACTTTCGTCCCTCTTCTGCCAGCTCTAATTTTACTTCCATTATAATGTTTCCTATAAATTTATACTTAGGCTTTGTTTTCTATGAAATATCCAATTCAGTACATTATATAAATTAGTAATCCTCGATGACTGCATTCAAAAGTGTAAATAATATTTTCTATTCAAAATTGTCTTTGCTACTAGCTACGAGATACCCTATATATCTTTAAAAATATAATATAATTAAATTAGATATGCATATCGAAGATAAAGTGAACTTATCAAGAGTGAAATGATCACTAGCAGATACCGGTAGCGGATCACAAATAATACCTGGTAATTATGCCTGCTTGTTACTTTTTGCTAGTACCTATTAAAAATCTGTTATTGGATTATTTTTGATGAATAGTTTTGGTTTTGTTAGTACTAGGCGGTACATGGAATGAAATGGATGATAAGAGGTCAGGAGCATCCAAATTATTAAAATGAATTATTTGATGCACTTAAATAAATAAAGAAATACGAACTATTACAAGACGTGTAGGAGATAGATGAAGACAAGGAAGGGTTAAACTTGGTTTTGGAAAGGGTGTAATCTGTATTTGTAGAAATGTTGTAGTCTGTATTTGAAGATTATGTGATATGAAGAAGTAGTTATGTGATCATGCACCATAAAATGAGTAAATTAGATATTATTGCATTACGAGGTATATGAGGCCCAGTAAAAAAATACTATTCAATATTATTACGGGCGAACTTGATACAGCTATACATCATTAGTAATAGAACTACCCGTATACCCGTAAAGAAATCACGGGACATAATAATTGCAGAATTTTGAAGCTAAAAACTAAATATAAAATAATAACATATACATTTCAAGATCATGTAATTTGGTAGGGGCGACCCTTGCGTGTTGTCAAACGTATCTAAATTTTTAATTCTAGCGACATTCTAGCAAGTTACGCACTTTGTGGACCGACTAAGTTGAAATTATTATATTTAGATTAAAATTAAATAAAAAATCATTCAAGCCTAAATAATTCTACTCTGTTATTTTCATTACATTAGGTACCTACATAATTCGTCCGTTGACCTATTTCACATAAACCTTCCACCTTTCACCTATGTTGGCATATTTACCATCTCCAAATCTACTATAGATATAAAATCAAAAGAGGCATTTAAATAATTCCCATTCCAGGAAATATTATTTCAACACGGATATCTGTCGTATCGAGAAAGAGCTGATATATTGGGATTTCAATGAATGAGTAACATGATCAGCTGATACGTAATCAATAACTATCTCTTTTCAAATAACAGCGATGAGCTCATTAGAAGTTTTCTGCGATTTGCTCATGAATATATTATATATCTTAATTATAAACGTTTTTATGGGTACTATTTATGGGTACTAATACTATTTATCAATGCACTCGTATCATTACAAATGCAGTTAACATAAGACATTAGTGATAAGAAAAGAAAATCAACAACGAAATTAAGTCAAATACCGAACGTTTTAAATACCCTAATCAAGTATAACACTATCTCTACACTTATACAGTATTTTTAAAATCACACTTATATTTATGAATTGAGCCTTGGAATATAACAACAATAAGCACTTCCTCCTCTGTCACTTCAACAGATTTGACAAGGCAAAAATCTTATCAACAGAACCGTACCTTATACCCAGATTAGTGAGGGAATCCATTGAAATATACAAACATCCCAATTTCAATAGAGATGACAGTTACAAACTATCAAGTATTTGGCGCCCTGTTCTAACGACACTGATTCAACCCTTGAGAGAAGTCGCAGTAAAATCCGCTGACGTAACTAGTACATATTGCACACTGGCGACCTCTATTATAGAAGAAGAGAACTCTCCACAACAAAGTGCATACAATTCACGCCCTAGAAAGCAGCACCTAATCAGTCTGACCTCCACCTCCGCGGGTAAAGGTCGTTCTCCTGATGACGTTGGGTAAGTATCCAACGAAACGTCGAGATTCGCTTCTCGGTAATACATACGGTATAAAATATCCGAAATTACAATTAAATATGTCTAACGACCGTAATAACAACCTGAACTATTTAATAACAATAAGCATCCTTCCTAAACCTGTAAATTCTATATATAGATGCATTAATACATTTTTTTACATACTTATATGAAACAGCGCCAACGAGGGTACCTTCACGATACGATATCAGTTCAGTCAGGTCAAGGACGTCCATCCTACCAGTAACAATTTTGTAAAAAAATACTATATGCCTCAAAGTTATCTTATACATATGACAAGCTAGTTAAATTAAGAATGTTCATATAAAATGCGATTCATTTATTATTTGATGACAATAAGCCCTAAACAAATTACTTTATAGAAATAGGGCCAAACTGACGAATCATCAAAATATATCATTCTCTACGTGGCAATGTTCGTCACTAATGCTACCAAATGGCGCAAATATGGAGGGTTTACATTGCTATTTCCGGTTAAGGGTTTAGAGTTTACACTATGCGCCCGTTATTGACAGCTTATCTGATTTTACCTATCTAGATTTCTAACGATGATACCTTGTGGCCCTCATACCTGACGTTACCTGGATTTCCAAGTATTTTCAAATGTGGACTAAACTGAACATAACAGGAGAATTCAAAGGTTAACTAGTAATAGCAAGTGGTGTTGTGATACCATTTAATGAATGAACGGTTAAGTATTGCTTCGACCGCTCTTGGTAAAAGTTTACTAAAATTTGACTAACGAATCTTTATAAGACGAAAAAATTTATGTTTGTATCGAATTTCCGTTTATTTGGTTTGAAATTTAACTAGCGGACGTTTATAATACAAGCCCTAAATGTGTGCAATTGATATCACTGGCATTTATAGCATATTGTATTGCAAACTTTTTTGTGCCTTTGTGGATCTCCAAAAAGCGTATGACAGAGTGATAAGACGAAAGTTATGGAAGGTTTTGTCTGAATATGGGGTGAAGAGTAAACTCATACAGGCAATTGCATCCCTGTACGAAGGAAGTAGTGCTTGCGTGAGAATTAATGGGACATTCACATCATGGTTTGATATTACAAAAGGTGTCAAACAGGGATGCGTAATGTCACCATGGCTTTTCAACCTGTATATGGATAATTGTATGAAAGAACTGAAGGATCTAGAAGTTGGAGCGAAAATGGACGGACTCACCATATCCTGTCTGCTATACGCAGACGATGCAGTATTAGTGGCTAACAGTGAAGCTGATCTGCAGTGCTTGGTATCCAGGATGTCCGATGTATGCATGCAGAGTGAACTTTTGATGAATGTCAGCAAATCGAAAGGGATGGTATTCGAGAGAGACGAAAGAGTGACTAAGTGTGATGTAATTATAAACAACGAATGCTTAGAACAAGTGAACGAGTTTGTGTATTTGGGAAGTATGTTTAGTAGAGACGGCAAGGCTGAGAATGATATCGAAAAGAGAGTAACTGCGGGAAACAAAGTTAATGGTGCATTAAATGCAATTATGGCCAATAA
>JADDOH010011142.1:0-25782 GCA_016648135.1 Agrypnia vestita | reverse complement strand
CCATGGAGATAGAGAAAGACAACGTGCTGCCTTTTCTTGATGTTGAAATAAAAAAGAAAGCCGATGGGAGTTTCGGACACAGAGTTTATAGGAAGCCTACACATACAAAACGTTATCTACATGCGAACTCCCACCACCATCCTGCTCAAAAAAAAGGTCTCATCAACACTTTGGCCACGAGGGCCAAAAGGATATGCCAAGATGAATATCTACAGGAGGAAATGATAACACTCAGCGACGCACTGGAAGGCAATGGTTACCAGAAGCGACAGATACAACGCGTCATAAATACGAGGTCTGTTCGCCCTGAAAAACATACAGAACCTGAGTGCAAAGGCATCGCCTTTCTGCCTTTTGTCCAAAGCGTTACAGACAGAATTGCCAGAGCTCTCAAGAAAAGAGACATTAAGACAGTTTTTGGTACCAACTTCAAAATTAAGGATATGTTGAGATCAGCGAAGGATCGAGATCGCTTAGAAACAGACGGTGTGTATAGACTCGATTGTCAAGACTGCGATAAAGTATACGTGGGGCAAACGGCGCGTACAATTTCCAAAAGGGTCAACGAGCACAAACGGGCATGCAAACTCGGTCATCCAGAAAAATCAGCACTGGCTGAGCATTTTCTGGATACCGGCCATCATTTTGCATTCGAACCGAAAATCCTTGGAGAGCCTAAGAGTCACCATGCGCGTCTTATCAAGGAAGCACTAGAAATCTACAAGCATCCGATAAACATTAATAGAGATGATGGTCTCAAATTAAAAACATCTTGGTATCCGGCGCTTCAAATTCATTCTCGTCGCAGACTCCGCAGAGATAGTGATCAGACAACAGATGAATCATACATACAACACAATACAACACATCATGACTTCGGCACGGTATTGCAAGCCGATACTTAACCACAACACCAACATTCAAGACAACACATCAGCCCTGATGATGGACCCTGCAATGGGATCCGAAACGTCGGCCCGAAAGGTCGTAACAACACGGCATAATACCCCAGTAAACACAAACGTTAAGATTCTGAGTGGCCGTGAAAACCTAAGAACATTCTTCACTGGTTGTGTTTACACAAAGAGTAAAGAAAATATTTACCCGCTTGCCCAGATCATTTTATTTCTAAGACCATATTTTTTATTTTTGAAAATAAATACGATATAGTTGTTGAAATTGACACACAATTTAAACAGAGGAAGAGGAACCTTTTGAAATCATCTCAACCGACATGATTTTAACCGGTCGGGTGCCGGAGCGCAGATCTGCGCGAAAACTTTTGTACCCTCTATGTGCCGGAGCGCAGATCTGCGCTCCCTAGATACGTATGGGAATTTGGCCTATTTTATTATTATTGGTTTTATATGAAGTGTTCCGCACAGAACAAACAAAAACACAGGGCGGTCCGCTGAGTCCGCTCCGTCGGCCAAGAAGCGTAGTAGTGGCCGGAGAAATACAGCACGGGTGTCTCGTGTTAAACAGCATATTTTCGCTGTGATGCGAAATTCGTCATAGAGAAGCGCCGGCCGTCGTCCAAAATTCTCAGCCAGGGGCGCCGAAGATCGCGGAGGCTGGATCGTAGATTCACTGCAGTAGTCAGGTCCCAGCAGAATTCTCCAATAGGTATCGGGAGATAAATAAAATGCAGATGAAAGTGGCCCGACAGCGTTTAAATCATCACACGTGAATGTGTAACAGGTGACCGCTTTACAAAACCTTTTATTTTATAACATTCTCAGAGATTTACAAAATATGATGCAACAGCATATTACGTAACCCAATCAGAGTGGGCAAAATCTCCCCTCTCTGTCGCCGTGGTTTGAATCTTGACTGGCGTTCGTTACGCGATGCTTTCCATAATTACTGCATAGTACTCGCCCTAACGAGTATTTTGATACCACTTTCGTCTATGGAAAGTGGTTTTTAATACTTATTGCGTTTTTAAGAAAAGTTCAAAAGGTCAATTTTTCTTCCAAGTCAAAAATGAGCCTATATAGGCATGTGTATACTCTCTGAATAGGTATTTACTTTGCGATCATGATGCAAAAAAATTCATCAAGATTGGACACTTCTGTCAGAAGTTATTTCTACTCTTGTGATTTAGGCAAAATTTCACCTCAGTGGTGGTCAGATTAAATTCAGTAAAAAATTAGTGACCAAATGTTTATCGGTGTCTTAGCATCACCAATGGATAGGTATTGACTGGGCGCGTCTTGTAGTAATATTTTCAAGTCTGTCAGGTAAATATTACCTGCGCGATATGCCTTCAAAAGGGGGGCCGCGGAGAAAACTTTCTCATTTAGTTTTCTCCGGCGTCCCGGTACAACTTTACATGCGTAAAGCACATTAACTTAAGAAGTATTCTCGTTGAGAACACTGTAAAAAAGGTTTCAGTTTGATTTTAAGTCTGTGAGAGCGGCAATCTCACTTTGATTAATTTCCATAAAATATTCAATTATCAGAAAAAATGTGTTTTTTACCATATAAACTGCCGATAACTCACTATATCGCGCAGTGTGTGTGTGTGAATTTACTTGACAACTCTTTATTTCAGGTAAATTTTATAAAATATTTTTGACTATGTAATTTCCTCAAAGTGACCGGCAACTGATTTTGCCGGGATTTTAAAATGACTATACTTTCAGTGTTCAACCAAAATGGTTCAGATAATAGGGCAAACTTGCGTCTTACGCAAAATAAAAATACCTCCCGCTTTCTCTTTATTGAACAATAAAATGTGACATTCCATTTTTACATACAGTCATGATGCAATTCTGTCAGGCTCCTGGATTTCAACAAGGAATTCCAAAATCTGAAATCAGATATTCATTAGCATTTATAATACAATATTATGCCAATATGAAAGACATGTCTGGATCACGCTGTACAACACATTTACATGTTCAAAGCGAGGCGTAATTTTACTTTCCGAGAGCATAATTCTCTCGATTCATATTTTTAATTGCGAGTTCCAGACCTGTCGGACTCGGGGCCGACCAAGTGCTGATGATGATGATACCCGGTTGTCATGGCAACCAGGCATCAATGCTCTTTAGGTGTGTCCCGCGCTCTCTCCTCTACTTGGAGCAATGAAATGCGACATTTTTATTACTTACAATTGTGATTCAGTCTCATTGAGATCGCTGAAACAATTCAATAAATTCCATAATTTTTAGAAACTCTGAGATGTTAAAAAATCTGAAAATTAAGATTTTCATATAACATTTCTCAGCAAAAAACATATACATCTCAGCCCATGTCGTGCACGCATTTTTATTGCTCCCAGCGAGATGTGATTTTATGAAGCGACTTCCTCCCAATTCGCTTCCCCCCTTCTCGGTTGCCGCCGCCTGACGCCCGCCACGATCGAAAGCGACCACCGCAGCCGAAAACTCGCGCGCCGTCTTCGGCACGGTACCCACCCCCAACCGGGGCGGCTATCGGCAGCGGCCCTGAAAGGGGCCTTTGTGGAGAGTACAGTCTCCGCTCTGCTTCGCATACAGAACTCGAGTGTTCTGTTGCCTGACGGTATGGTCAGGTCTTGTCCTGTCCGTAACATGAAGGTTTTTACTATTATTGTTTTATATGAAGTTTTTGAATGAATGAACGGGTTCTGTTTGTCAAGTAACCTCATTTCCCGCGCAAACTGGACAAATATTCATTCCAAATGTCGTCTTCGAACCGCGCATTAATTGTGTTATTTATCTGCGTTTTTTTTTTAATAAAAAAATTGTTATAATTTAGTAATTTTATATTCTTTGATATAATGTGACGTAGCAACCTTTGTTCGTCACACCTCTTCGCGAAACCTCTGAAGAAATGAATTTATCGATCCCCGCACCAACTATCTGCACCAAAAATTGATTTCTAACGGCGTAGGTACAGCAAATACTCTATGGAACAGAATAATGTCTTTGGTCTACTGCAGATAGTTTCACAGCGTTCGCGAACGGCGGGGACGAGATTACAAAATGGCGCATTCGGAATCTGACACTTCAGCACGCGAGATGTGAACCTTTCGGTGAACCCTCGTGTTAATAGAGGGTTTTTCCACGGGAGCGCTTCGCGCCATGGCCAGGTGACGCAGCATGGAGTGAAAGTTGAATCCATTGCAACGCCTGGGGGGCAGCTGCAGAGGTGATGTTCCGGTAATCATCTGCATCGGCCGCCCAAAGCCTCGGGGCGGGGTTGTTCTCTGGACCCTTAAGGGAGCAATCCTCCTCAGATGCGAGGCCAGCAAAATAAAGACCACGACTTGCCTGGTATTCAAATTCTCTCTAATAATCAATTTCACATCACGCCTGGAGCGAGCTGCGTGTTATCTGACTCCGTAAATACAAGAACATGTGCATCAGGTCGAGCGGTTTTAGAAAAAAGGAACATTGCTAAGCACGTGCGGAAGCGGTGTTTGTGCCAGACTATTGTAGCTTCATTGTTTTAAATGTGATATAGAAATTTTGCCCAGATGTTCATTAATTTGCAGAATGTGAATACCACGCACCGACACCTGCGCTGCGTCACCGCCAGTAGTATAAAAGTATTTAGTTCCACTGTCTTTTCCCTCCTTGTATGACGCGGCTGCTAGCGCTGATGTCGAGGCGTGGTAAATTAAATCTTCACCTCAATTTATTGTAAAGAAAAGGGTTTCAATGTGCAAAATTCCCAAAAACACTTCATAAAAAAATTGTCACCTTCTGTGGCATTATTAATTTCTGTTTAAACTTCATTTGAATAAATTCCCCTTCATCTAAATAATGTTTCGTTGTATTACCCTAGTCATTGAACTGTTGCAACATAAAATAAGTTAAAGTGAGAGACAGCTGAAGTGCAGCGTACACGACACCGGAAGTACCCTGAGTTTAAATTGTGGAAGTAAGGATTCTTCTCCGACTGAGCGAAGCTGGTGGCGACGAGGAGTTCTGTTGGGAGCAACAGAACTTTACGTCGTAATATTTAGAACGAAAATATTGAAATACGATATTTGTTCCGCACAGGAACACGCAAAAGATAGTGTGGTTCCACGTGCCCAAACTCGAAGAAACGCACCGAAAGTTTCAGATGGCGAAGTCGTATAAAACCAATCTAGAAACGCCGGTGTAGTAGAGTTTGTCTTAAAAGGGCCAAAGAAGATCCAGAGAAAGTCCAAGTAGTCAGCAGGGTCGTTGTAGGTAGAGAGAAATGAAAGACTGGTAAAAGTGGTCCGATAGGCTCTTAAAGCACCTTCAGGTGTACTGAATTGCTCGCCGTTATGAAACTGTTTATATAGCCAAATTACAAAATCCCCTCCATAACTCCATCGTAAAACAATCAGCCAATCACAAAGCTTGCTTTGCCGATTTCAGCGCTCGCGCCATCTCTGAGTGAATTTTGGTAATAATCAGTCTGACGATTGGCAGAAAGCACTTTGCTCCGACATAAATAATCGTAAAAATGGTTTCATCGTCTTTTTGAGACGTAAATCATGTTAATTTATACAAAACTAAACCTTGCTGATAATCTAACATAGTCTATGGGACCCGCAAGGTAATATTAGGTCCTTACATATGAAATTGGCGTTTAGTATGGGAGGAACAGAAAGCCGATTTTTTTTTATTATAATATATTTATTTAATCAAAGTATGAACCATTGCTATCTCAGCACTTTTGCCATCTCATAGGTAGTTCATCGATCCCTTTACTAAAAAAACCATTCGGACGGGAATCAATAAAATCTTTGAAGGCGGTTTGGACTGCCCCATCGGAGTTGAATTTTTTCCTTTGCAAGAAGTTATCCAAATTTCGAAAAAAATGGTAATCTGTTGGGGCAAGGTCCGGAGAGTACGGTGGATGTCTTAGACATTCCAATTGAAGCTCCTCTAATTTGGTAGCCGTCTGTTGTGCAGTGTGTGGTCTAGCGTTATCATGAAGCAGCAGTGGCCTAGAGCGATTAACCAGCCTCGGTTGTTTAGCAGCTAGCTTTTCCATCATGGTTTGCAGTTGCTGACAATAGACATCTGCCGTAATCGTCTGGCCAGATTTAAGAAAGCTGTAGTGAACGACACCAGCACTAGTCCACCAAACGCTCACAAGTAACTTTTTTGGAGTCAATTTTCGCTTGGGGCATGGTTTGGCTGGTTCGGCAGGGTTCAGCCATTGCGATGAGCGCTTCCGATTATCGTACAGGATCCACTTTTCATCACAGGTAATGATTCGATTTAAAATCCCTTCATTATTGTGCCGGTTGAGTAATGCAACGCAGCAGTCAACGCGCGTTTGTTGATTTGCTTCACTCAATTCGTGAGGTACCCACCTTTCAAGCTTTTTCACCTTACCAATTTGCTTCAAGTGGATTAAAACAGTTTTATCACTAACACCGCAGCCTGCAGCTAACTCGGATGTGGTTTGCGATGGATCCGCTTCCACAATAGCCTTCAATTCTTCATTATCAACTTTGGTCTCCGGCCGTCCACGGGGCTTGTTCTGCAGGTCGAAATTTCCAGAACGAAAACGTTGGAACCAAAAACGCACTGTGTTTTCTTTTGCGGCACCGTCGCCATACACATCATTAATCCTTCGAGCCGTTTCTGCAGCACTGGTGCCACGGTGGAACTCGTACTCGTAAATAACGTGATATTTCAAGTTTTTCATTTTGTAAACTGAGTGACGCAAAGAAAAAAACAATTGAGGAAAAAACAAATGAATTATAATTTTCAAAACACAAATACATGAGTAAATAGCTGTATAAATTTGGATTTGGTATTCCTAACCAAAGAGAAGATATTTGAGATCAAATTTGCCAGTACGGCAAAACGCCAATTTCATATGTAAGGACCTAATATTAACAGAGTTATTACAAGTTATGTACCGAGTGCAATCGGCTAGTTACATTAAATTCAATAAAAAATAGTTCTTAAGTAGATACATGAATTTTTGTGTAACAATTACGAAGTATATTTTATAAGGCGTCTTTTGACTATAGTTTGATGAGTGAACAATTAATATTATGTCAGTTATAAACATGTCAGTGCTCCACGCACTGTTTAGTAGTGATGCTCCTCCATCATCCATGATGATCCAGTCTACGTCCAGTCGGTCATGTACGACAAGACTCTGATTTTACGGGCTGGGTATCTGTAAATCAGATGCAAGCGATATGGCGAACGGTCAGTCTGCAGCCTGCCGCCCCATTTTAATCTTCGGAATACCAGCCGGGCGCACCCATTTGGCTGGTTCTCGGAATAATTCTGACTAAATGTCAGTTTCAGGAATCGAGATTATCACGCCTCGTACGCGGGTTAAATCCACAAATATTCGAAAATATTTCCATAAATGCCGCGAACGGCCATTTATCCGAGATTATCACGCCTCGTACGCGGGTTCCAAAGTCCGTCAAGTACTATAGCTAACTCCACGTTAGCGCCCGGTGCAGGCGTACTATCATCATCATCATCATCATTGCAGCTCAAGTACTCTAGCCAACTCCACGCTGGCGCCCGGTACAGGCGTACTATCATTATCATCATCGCGGATCGAGTCTCTCAAGTACTACAGCTAACTCCACGTTAGCGCCCGGTGCAGGCGTACTATCATCCTCATCACCGCGGGTCGAGTCCTTTAGAAATATTCAACAATATTTTTTATTTTACGGCTCTAGGCCATCCAATTAGCTGCACTCACCACCCCGGTCCATTGCTACAGCGTGATTCTCTTTTTATTAGAAAATAAATAAAATATGTGACAATAATCCATAAATAATACATTGTACATGTCAATATTTTAAATCTCACTATAATAATAATATTATTATTCATAGAGTCCCAAAAACAGTGTGACTTTTATTCCATATGTTTACATAAACATAACACAACTTGCGTCGTTTCACAATGATGTCACCGTCTCGCGGCGATCGTGGTTGTGAATTTGATCCTGCCCGAAACAATATTTCTTTATTCGATAAACATGTGCATACATTTCTGACAGTAAATTTCTTTACTTATTTTCATAATTAATGAGTAAGTAACTATTGTACAAGTAATTATTGAAATATTAGTCATTATTGAAGTCTGTATATTGAGAAACCAGAAACTGCAACTTCTTAGCGATTATTGTTGATTTTTACATGAATATAACCATCACAAAAAGTGTCTAAAAAACAGCAATCGTGCGCGAAATTGCGCGGCAGACAGAGTACATTCCGCGTTACGTACGGCCGGCATCCGACCGGTTAATGTTCATGTTCATTCATTACTTTTAAATTTATAATTTATCGAATCTAAAATCAGAAATCATAAAAAATATTTGAAAAAGTTTTAAAATACATGATTTCTCAAACGTATTTAGTTGACGTATTATAATTTTAATGCACATAGTCAAAAGGTGACGTGCATTGCTCATGCACATTTTAAGACATATAAAGGAAGGAAAGATAATTACTGTTAAGTGTCTTATTTACTATCTTTTTCTTTTCTTTATCTCAACGCGGCGGTAAAATACATAAATGATTAAATTTGTGATTTTTTGCGCAGTGCATGCATCTAGGCTTATTCATTTTGTTTAGACATTTTAAAAGAACGTATGCCCGTAGCCTTAGTATGTCTACCACACGTAAGCACCATTAAAAGGTGGTACCAAAGTATAAACGGTAACCCGGGATTTACTTCTGAAGCTTTCGATGTTCTTAGATTATTATTATTATTATTATTATTATTATTATTACTTTACTGGTCATTCTCATGAATATTTTTTTGATATTATATAAAAAAATAATTTAAAATTGTACTGTATGTTTCCCAAATAAAATAAAATAAAATAAAATCTTCTTTCACTGAATATGAAATTGTTGCGAACTTAGCGCTCGATGAAATGGCTATCAGGAAGCACATCGAATATGACGGAGAAAATTAATACGGGTATGTAGATATGGGTACCGATATCAACGGTGATGATCTTGCGGTACCAAAAGATGCGTTAGTGTTTTTTTTGACTGCCATAATTTCGAATTTCAAACTCCCATTAGCATATTTTTTAGTAGATGGAACTAACGGTCAACAACATGCATTTTTGATAAATCATTGTTTAGAAAAAGTTCATGCAGCTGGCGTAGAAGTAGTTTCATTAACTTTTGATGGCTGTCCCGTTAACATATCAATGGCTAAACTTCTAGGATGCTCATTTGACAATCATAATTTAAAGCCAACTTTTAAGCATCGGTCTACAAACCAAGAAATTGTAATTTTTTTAGACGCATGTCGTATTATGTTAAAATTAATAAGAAATTGTTTTGAGAGTAAAAATTATCATAGATAACGAAAGTAATGGAATCAATTGGAATTTTCTGGAAAAAGTAAACTCTTAAAGAAAAAGAAAACATGCATTTTGGTAACAAATTGTGGCGGTAACATATTAAATTTCATAATCAAAAAATGAATGTAAAGTATACGAGTCAATTATTTAGTAACAGTGTAGCGCAGCCATAGTCAACGTGCTGCCCGGCGAGCTCTTTTGTGCGGCCCGAACTACATTTATTACCAGAAATGTGATAAAAAAAATCTGGCACTGTAAGTCTTGAATAATTTGAAATACGCGCGAAAAAAGACAATCTCCTGTCAATCCTGTTAAAACTGTTTCTACCGATTTCTATGGTTTAAGAACTTATTTCAACCATATAGTCCGTCTAACTTATCTGAAGAATGGCCAAATTTGGAACTAACGACGCCATATTGGATTATCTACAGCTGACAGACCTTTGACAGACTTTGTTTACAGGGGGGTTCACGACTGTTTCGATAGATTTTTAAGAAAATTTTAGATTGTCACCATGTCAAAAACCATCAAAAGCGGTGTTCGGGAAATAATCTTGAAAATGCACACGTTTTTTGAAGAGGAACAACGTCTAAAAGCCCCAATTATACCGTTTGATTTTGTTCATAGATTTATTGCCGCCACTTCAGGTTAGTGCTGCCATGCAGTTATAATGATTTTCCCATACTTAGTTTTTTATTTTACTATTATACAATTTCTTCAGGTATTTCTGAATCGGCTGATGTACCGGAATATGACGCGAACCAAGTTATTAATTTTGTCCTAGGGCAATACCGAGATCGAAGCGCTCATGCTTCGAAAATTACGCGCCATGTGGTCACAGCCAGAACAGCCCCGGCATGTTCGATCTTTTGTCCGAGGACGAAATATGTGACCTATTGTTTAAAAAAATAACATTGCGAGGGACGATCGCCCTTAGGATAGCCCACCATAAAAATAATACGAAACAATGAAATTAGAAAGTTAGGGATGCCGAGGGCATTGGGCATCGCCGAAGACGTTAAGAGTGCACGGCCTTTTGTTAGGATGGACAATACGTTCGCAACCTTTTGTTCTTAGGTAACATCTCGGAAGGGTAAAAAACGGGGAACCTTTTCTTGCAGCGGGACGTATATCTCTAACCCCGATTAAACAATAGAAAGAGCATCTTGGCCAAGTGTTAGCACGTAGGACAATAGTTTAGAAAGCTGCGTTTTATTAGAGACGTCGCCAATTGTTTTGAAACACATTTTTTAGAAAAACAAGATAATAATTCCGAAAGTCGTCGCAGTAAGCTTGCTATTGTCCTCGACAGACAATAGAGATGTTTTAGAAAGCGCTGAAATACTGGTTCCACACATGGCTTCGGCGATTCTCTCCGCGAAATGTAGAATCGTATAAATTATATGAAAGTATTATGATTATTATATGGGCCGCCGACACAAGGGCGCGGGGATTCCGCAACGCACGACCAGGCGGTCATTATCAATAAAGATAACAGGGGTCAATCAATTAAGAAGGTAGAATCTGAACTAGAAATTGAGGCAAAGTGGTAATTAATAATATTAATGTATTTCACCCGATTTCTTTCCGGTGTAATATGCACCTAATTAATGATAGCAACCGATACGTTTAATTTAAGTAATGATAATTTAAATAGCCCATGCCATCTCTGCAGGTGGATGTTACTCGTTTTATATGTAATTTTCTAATTTATTCTGTATTCCATTGTTAAGTACCAAAATGAACGGGACATTGCAATTCGAAATAATAACGAAATCATCCCGAATTAATCTAACTTGTAGCAAATAATAAAAAATGTATTGATCGTAATAAAAGGAAAAAAACTTGATTGTATTATTTCCGACGATGGTATGTCCAATGTAGGTGAAATTAAATTGATTGTGTGTATAGTTTTTTTTTTACTGTGCTTTTTAAACTGTTAATGTAATATAAGGGGGTTGTCCCGCTAGTTGTTAGTTTGAGCGACTGCTGGGAATAATTTTAATTCATTAGTTTATATTATTTATTAAGGAGAGCGTTAATCTATCAGAGATTATGCAAGCTCTCGATTATGATTTTCCTAATGTTTGATATTGATAACCCAATGTAATAGAATATTACCTCGTGAAAAGATGTAACACAGTTGACGAGATATAAGATTTCAACTTTTTAGTCTTTTGAAATCTGTCTGCAGAATGAATTTTAAAAACATATTTTTATACTAGTTGTAATATTTGATTTGTAGTTGATTGTTTGTTGTGTTGTTCTCAAAATATGTATCACTCGATATACCTCGTTTAATATCAAGAGACCGCTTGTGGTTTTTGTAATCGTACGAATTCCTTTCAAGACGTAGAGCTGAGGAAAGGAAAGACGAAAAATGTGCACACGGGATTGGAACAAAATAGTTTAATTAATTGCAAATAAGTAAATGCCGTGTTGGAGTAAACATTAATATTACTTTAGATTGAGGCTTTCATTTTTTATGTTTTCATGTATTACACCTAGTTGTATAAGGTTAATGTGTGAGTTTTAATTATTTTTAAGAAAAATGTTAATTTGTCATTGGTTATTCAAGCTCCCAATATTGTGCTTTTTTTATTTTTTAATATAATATAAGGGTTATCAGTATCAGCTTGAACATATACCTATTTTTCGTACTTAATCTTCGTTTAATGCATTGTACATAATTATGGAGATGTTTGAATATGCACAATAATAAAATAAAAAAAATAAAAAACTTTTTTATACAAATTTGTAAGTTGCAAGAACCTATTTATAAACATGCAATTATTGTTGTGATTACTCGTTTAAGCAAGATTACTTGTCGGTCTGTTTTAAAATAGTTTTTTTTTAATCTAGTAATAATAAAACTCAAATAATTAATTTCACTCTTTACGGTATACCATTCACTTTTGTATTTGTCCGCTTTAAAGACATAACGAAAATTCTGAAGGTAATTAATTGTAGTAAGGACTTTCGTTATTACTAGTATTTCAAAATAATTCTTGTTTGGAAAATTTTCAATTGTCTGCCTGGTGGAAGGTGGCTTATATAATTTTTTTAAGTGTTCTCTATTTTTATTATTTTCTTATATTCTTATACCATGGGTGGAAGAAAGCTGATTTGATAGGATAATGATTAGTATAATGAAAGTTTTGAAAAAAATATTTTGCATTCAATCCAGCTTACATATTGAAGTAAGAATTATCATTATTTAGGTGTAAATAATGTTACATTAATTAATTTTCGCCGAGTTTTCTTAATGTTTCTTCTAGTAATAAGGTTTAACATAATTTCTTTTAAAAAAATGTAAGAAAGCCTCAATTAGCTTAGTGACTGGTGCATTAGGTTATAAGTACATATGAGGTTGTATCATTGTTATTTGGCAAATTAGGAAAAGAAATGTAATCTGTGAGATGATTCGTCCACTTTGTAACTTTGTTTTTTTTTGTACATTGTGGTAATATAATTTATACATTAATGTTTTACCGTATTTTTTGGTTTGTACAAATTCTTCTGTGTCATAGTTAATTTCTGTGAATCAAATAAAGTACCAATCCATTAAAATATATGGTATGATACAAACTAGTGATATGTAAGCATTTCTTCCGGGCAATTGGCGTCGATGCAGATTTAGAATTCCGAAAGAAATTACCAAAATAAACGTTGTATGAGGATAGGTATAAACAGTGAACGTGTAAAGGAAGTGTCCGCGAAATCACAAAGTATTTTGGCCTAAGCCCACATGGGAGGCCCGGGCGGCGGCGGCGGAAATAAGTAGACAATGGTGGGCGTGACAACCAAGACACCGAGTACCGTGACCAATAACGTCCATCGGGGCCTGGGAGGGACCCAGAGGAAACCAATGGACGACGAGGGTGGACCCGGAGCGGCCCAATCGGAAGGCAGGCACCACCACCCTAGCCAGAGAAAGCTAAGGGATGCCCTCCTACTACCGTCGACCACGCCTCAGGTCAGCGAAAGGTGTATATAAGGCGGAACCGGCCGCTGAGAAGGCAGTTGAGGAGTTGAGAGTTGAAAGTTGAAGTGGGAGTCGGAGACACCAGGAACTCTAGCCTGACCCTTAATCCCGGTCCGGCCGAATACCCCGGTGGCTCTCGAAGGAAACGAGGCTGGGCAGCAGTATCCGCCGCGCCAGCACCGCGACGTCCGAACTAGAACGCGACTCAAGTGTCGAGTCAGACCGCCGCGACGACCAGTGTACCCGGTGACGAGGAACCGACGTCTGAGTGCACCGCCGAGTGTACGAGAACGACGCCGACGCCGCAGCCGCTGACGAAGCCTGCATAGCCAAAGGAGGACCACGACGACGCAGCCCACCCAGAGAAGCACGGAAAAGAAGACAACCGCCGGGCTCTCCGTAACAGGTTTTCACCGCCAAAGACATTGTTGTTTTTTTTTTTGTTCATTTCGCTCACCGATTCTACTCCAAGTGCTCCCTGACACAGAACTATCAATTTCCTTGCGAACTTTAGGTTACGTTCACTGTTATTCCACCTTTTTTGCACCACCCATGTTGAATATTTTCTTTCTTAGGCTAAGGATCTTTGTACAATTAATGTTCTCCTCTCACATGAATTGCCACTTTGCTCAAAATAGAAACTTGTAAAATTGTTTTGATTTTTTTTTTTTATATCCCTTCACCCGCCTCGAGATATCAGTGTCCTAGTCAGTCACCTGACGTTTTGATTGTACCTAGGGGAGGGCGGAACCGCCGGCGTGCGTTGATCTGAGATCTTCCGACCGGTTTATTACGCAGTGATTTTATATCACCTCAGACACCACCCCCTTCTAAGGTATTTCACGGCAATTTACAAAATAGTTAAAGAAGGTAAAGTGGCCGTGGAAATGGGCATTAAAATATCTACACCCGGAAAAAAAACCAAGGATAAGTGGAAAAATTGAATTAGAAGCCGTAAGATGAGAAAAGTTTTAGAACATATTTTTTTCTATAATTTTTTACATAGAATTTTTATTATTTATACTTTTTATTACATAACTCATTAACGAGTTCATTTGTATAAACATCTTTTTTCAAAAATAAACTTTTTTATTTATGCACATTAAAGACTGGTTGCATCAACTTACTTTAAAGCAATAGTTCATTTAAAGCATAGATTTTTACGAGAGCGAGTTGTTTGATCGGAGGAAAATGCAAAATATCTATGCTTTGAACGAAAGATTACTATAAACCAAGTTGATACAACGGCCCTAAACCGATTGATATCCTTAGGTGTTACTGAGTTAAACATGGTGGTCATGATCATTAGGTATGAGACACCGAATAAAACCGGCGCCACACTGCGCGGATCTTCCGCCGCGTCTCTTCTGTCGTGGAACATCGCTACATTTATTTCCATACAATATGCGCTTATTAAAAACACTACTATCTATTTGCTTTGCCGATTTGGCGCAACGGAAAAAACTCGGCGGAAGATCTTCGTAATGTGGCGCCGGCCTAAAAAATTATTATTTTTTGTTTTTTTTTTCCTGAAAATTGTATTTTTCTTTGATTTTGAAAAAACGACATTTTGTGACGTTGTGTATTTTACGAATGTATATTTTGATAAATTTATTTGTAAGTTAGTTTACATTTTTTGTTTTTTATCGTGTCGTATACTGCTTAATAACTTGTTTAAGAAAAAACGAATTTGCATAAAATTCCCTACAAATGAGATAATTTTTAGACTATGGGCAGTACCACAACGATTGGGACTCCCTCCTTTATTCTCCAGATAAGTTGGACGGACTATAAGACAGTTTCAACCACATATCAAAACCTAATTTGCTTAAACAAATACGTGCGCGCAAATTATTTTGCCTATGGCGACAAATAAATGTTTGAAAACTCTAAAGTTGAGTCTTCTCTTCTTCTCTCAGTCACAATTTTCGCATTGATTGACATAGGTCACTTCTAAAACCTTTCAACCGAACCGGTATCAATAACGTTGTGACAGTTTTGTTCCTTTACTTTAATTGCCCACTGTAACCCATTTTTATTCCTCATAATGGAGGGAGTAACTTCAAAATGCAAACGAAAAATGTCCGGTGAAAAGAGGGCGTTTCAAGACAATTAGGAAGAAGAATATTTTGTTGTTACAAATAAACATCGTTTGACTACATGCTTGATCTGTAGTGAAAGTATTATAATAAAAAAATATAACATTGCTCGCCATTTTACCATGAAGCACAAAGAATTAATGACACTTTTCCTCGCGGCTCTTTAATAAGATCTGAATAGTTAACTTTCTTCAAGAAGTCATTGCAACAACAACAAAATGTTATATCAGTGGCGATAAAACAAGATACGGCGGTGACAAGAGCGTCGTATGAAATTTGTTACATACTTGGCTTGGTTTGGCGACGCGACCGTAATTACGAAGAAACTAATCAAAAATACGGTGGAGGTGTCTTAATTGCGTCACGGATTAATCTAAATGTTTATCCGCAACCATCTTGGTCCTCTTCAGCTGAAGATATATGGATTACTATCCACCTGAATAACTCGAATACCCGTACTTCTAATAAATTGCTTGTATGTGTTCTTTATTTGTGTGCACAAAATCAAGGATATTGTTTTTCTAAACAATTGAATAATTTTGTAGAAAAAGTAAGCAATATCTTAACATCCAATCACAATGATCACATTTTAATCTTAGGCGATTTTAATTTGAGCAAAATCCAATGGAATTTTGATACCTCCTCCTGTTACTTCTCACCCACCAATTACCACATAAATGACGAGTGTGAATTTATCAATTTTACCAACATGTTTGATCTCCATCAATTCAATGGGGTATAAAACGACAATAGGCGGATTTTGGACCTGGTTCTTTGCAACGAATTGGTCGGAGTTTCAGAATGTCTTGACCCATTAGTGTCTGTGGATCCCCACCACAAACCGTTGACAATAACGGCTAATTTTATTGACTTCCATTCACTGAAACCAGCACCTCGAACGAAATATTGTTATCATCGTGCTAACTTTGAGGTTATTAATAATGAACTAAACAAATTGTTTGGGATTTATTGCTAGCGGATATGCCCGTTGAGCAAGCATTGAGATCATTTTACCAGGTACTTTATACTATTCGCGACAAATGCGTACCGTGCAAGACGGGAAATTTTGATTATTTCCCTCCTTGGTATACTGCGGTACTCAAAAAAATTATCAGAGAAAAATTCAAGTACTTTCGTAAATTTAAAATTTGTGGCAATAAATCTGACGAATTATCTTTCAATATTTTACGCGATAGAGCCAAGTTATTGGAAAACGAATGTTACTTGAATTACATCTCTAAAATAGAGGAGTCTCTAGTACGTAACCCCAAAACGTTCTGGTCATTTATTAAATCAAAATCGAAATCATTCAACCTGCCAAGTAATATGACGTACGGTCTCAATACTGCCACATCAGGATCCGACATATGTAACTATTTTTCCGATTATTTTTATTCTACGTTTTCAAATCCCTCTTCAAGTACTCAAAATACGAATTCTCTGTCCAATTACGAACCAATCACCGATTGTTTCATTTCATCAATACAAGTCAGTAAATCGAACATAATAAATCAATTAAAGCATCTTGATATAAATAAATCTGCTGGACCTGATCAAATACCACCAATATATTTAATTAAATGTGCTGATATAATTGCTGTACCTCTAACGATTTTATTTAAAAATTCTATTAAGGATGGATTTGTGCCAGATATCTGGAAATCGGCATTTATTACGCCGATTCATAAAAAAGGCTCGAAATCAGACGTCGTAAATTATAGACCTGTTTCTAAATTGTGCACAATTGCTAAAGTTTTCGAGAAGGTTATATACGATCAAGTCTATGCAGCTCTTCATCACTCCTTTTATCCAGATCAACACGGATTCATCAAAGGGAAGTCAACCGTCTCCAATCTAATCCTCTTTAATGATTTTCTAACTGATAAAATGGATAAAGGACTTCAAACATATGTGATCTATACTGATTATAGTAAGGCGTTTGATAGAATAGATCATCATCTGTTGATTAATAAGCTTTTCTTGGCCGGAATGCGTGGTGACTTGCTAAGATGGTTTGCATCCTATATCGATAATAGAACTCAGGCTGTGGTAGTAAGCAATTACATGTCGAGTTGGGTTGTAGTTCCCAGCGGAGTACCCCAGGGATCACTGCTGGGGCCATTGTTGTTTATAATCTTCATTTCCAATATTCATGATTGCTTTCATCACTCTAATGTTCTAATTTTTGCTGACGATATGAAAATTTTTAAACCAATTTCTAGTATTTACGATTCGTTCAATCTACAAGATGATTTGCTACGGTTAGATAATTATTGTAAATTAAATAAATTTGACTTGAATCCCTCAAAATGTTCTTGTGTAGTTTTCACACGTAAAAATAATATAATATCATTTAACTATATACTAAAAGGAGAACAATTAGAAACAGCTACATCAATCAGAGATTTAGGGGTGATCAATGATAGAAAATTATTATACGATGAACATATCGATTCTATTATAAGTAAGGCTTATAGGGCTTTAGGTTTTATCATGAGAATGTCTAAAGATTTTAAGTGTGTAAAGACATTGAAAGTACTTTACTGAACTTTTGTCAGAAACAAACTCGAATATGCAACGCAAGTATGGAACCCCCAGTATATGATCTATGTAAATCGGTTGGAACAAATTCAAAAAAATTTATTCGCTTTCTCAACTTTAAATTCAATTGCGTTTCTGACAATTATGACAGTTCATGCAAAAAATATCACATCTTACCTTTATACAGACGTCGGGAAATAGGTGATTTGATGTACCTACTAAAAATTGTATCAGGCAACGTCGACTGTCCTGAACTATTAAATAGACTAAAATTCCATGTTCCCTGTAGATATCGTAGACACAACCCAGTCTTTCACATTGATTTTACCTCATCCAACTATCGTCGTAATTCATATTTCTTGAGGGTATGCCATGCATTCAATAAACTGATAAGATTATTGGATATTGATCTGTTCGAGTGCAGCCACACAAGATTAAGAAAAATTTTGAGTGCTGAATTTTTTTCCACGTAATAATTAAGTTTCTTTTTCTTTTGTTTAAATTTTTTATTCTTTCTTTCTATATAATTTTTAATATGCGTTAGTCATTCATAAATATTTATCATTACTGACATATTTCTAAATGTGGAGACCTGTAATTGGCCATCTATATTATATCAATGTTTTCTATGCTTTTTTTTGTGTTGTTGGTCTTCCATGAACATTAAATAAATAAATAAAAAATAAATACTTGGTAAATATATGAAACCATTTACTGACACCGAGATTGTGAAGAAATGTTTCCTCAGTGCTTCCAACGTATTGTTTGATAAATTTAGCAATAAAAGTCTAATAATATCTCAAATCAAAAACATGCAGCTCTCTGATTCTACCTGCGCTAGACGCATTGAAGATATTTCAAAGCACGTATTTAATCGCATCATAGAAGATATAAAAATTGTACATATTTTAGTTTGGCCTTTGACTCTAGCACTGATATTTCAGCAACATCACAATGTTCCGTTTTCGTTAGATACTGTACCAGACAAAATTCTATTCACCAAGATTTTTTGAAGTTTCTTCCTATAAAAAATCAAACCAGAGGCATGGACTATCTCGATATATTAGCACATTTCTGGAGAACAATGAAATCAATATAAAAAAATTGATTTGTGTGTGCACGGATGGATGTCCTTCGGTGACCGGATCTGAAATGGAATTTGTTACTCTATTAAAAAGAAATATAGTATAACAAATCTCTTATCTTTTCACTGCATCATACCCAAGAGATCTTAGCAGCACGTATCTCCATTTCCGAAATAGACGCCGTAATGAAGACTGTAATAAGTATAGTGAATTATATCCGGGCAAGAGAACTGAACCACAGAAAATTTAGAAGTCTTTCGGAAGAATTGAATAGTAATTATAGCGATGTTCTTTTACATACCTCGGTGAGATGGCTAAGTCGAGGAAAAGTTCTTGAACGGTTTTTTTCATTAAGGTAAGAAATTATTTTGATTTTACAACAAAACAATTAAATTTACAGTGAACTTGATAATGATGGATGGTGGTGTATGTTAGATTTTCTGTGCGACATCACAGAAAAACTTGGAGCTCAATCGTGGCTTACAGGGTGAAAATAAAATTATTTCGCGGATGGCAAATAAAATATTTGCTTTTGAGGATAAATTAAATATCTATTACGAAGAAATACAGACCCAAGAATTGCATAACTTTCCAACCTTAACAAAAGCTAAGCAAGATGATATATATATTTCTCAAGAAAACTATACATTTTTGAAGTACTTAGCTGCCTTAGCCAGGGAATTTAAGAGCAGATTTCATGACTTACGTTGCATCAAGAATTGTTTGTTGCTTATAGAAAATCCCTGGCGTCTAGAAAAAACAACTATAACACAATTAGGATACATATAGAAATAGCAATATTACGATTACATTTTCAGAATACGGTCGAAATGTTTATTTAATTAAAATAAATAAAGAAAGAAGGACAAATATATAAATAAATAATAACTTTTTCCAAAGACGCAAGATGTCACTTTGCAAATATTAGTTGCCATTTTATTTTTGGTCTATATTCTGTGGAATTAATACGATAATTCGTCTATGCACCGCTCGTGTCTATGGCAGGGCCTGCGCACTCTATCCATAAAGTTTCGATTCCATTATGTTGGCATCAATTCGTTGTTGGGAATTTTTTAAATTTCATTTTTCGGCGGTTCTAATTTGGTGTCAGTACTTACCTACCCTTGCCAACTATTTTAACAATTATTGTAGTGGTATTAATGTTGGTTTCGCAAAATTTTCAAATTGGTTACATTGTTCACAATTTGCGACGCCATTTTAATTTTTCAATTAATATCAAATATGTCTTTATTTTGTGGCGATTTTGCTTGTTTATTTTTTTACAATCCCGCTACCACGTCACCGCCTCCGACATTGACATCCTCTGAGAATATGTTTGTTTCGATATGAAACTGAATATTGACATTTCACAAAGGATATTTGCTACAAAAAGGAAATATTTTATCGTCCTTTTGAACTGTCATACTGAAACCGAAAATACGCGTGAGTGATTGTATTTTATGTTTAAATTAATTATATTTGAAATGTTTTATTATAATTGTGTTTGAAAGTTTATTAGAAAAAGTTATTTTACAAAGGAAAACTAATTTACATAGGGTATAAAAGCGAAGGCAGCAATATCCAAAAAATTGTTTTGAATGTAGTCACAGAGGATTACTAATTTAAAATTAACCGAATTCTAGATTTTATGTATTATTTTATCCCTTCCAAAATCTTGTTTCCTATAAATTTACAGGCTATGTTTCCCATAAAATCTCAATACTGTTGACTCATTTGTCTAAGTTTTCCGTATGATTAAAATACAAAAAAAAATATGGTTAATTATTATTACTACTAACTTTGTATAACATGCATACAATTATTAATTAAGAGTTATTATTTCACTGCTAGTTTTAGAAAGAACAGAACTTCCCACTGACATGTGTAAATGATAAGTAAAATTATTGTCTACAGATTCAAGTCCAAGGAGATGAATATTGGTGTGACGGATGAATATCTCAATGGAATCTGCTCCAGCAAAGGAGATGAGGGTAAGAATATACAACTATAATCTATAACTAAATATTTTTTAAACAATGATTGTTTAAACAATGAGTACTAAAATATTAAACTAAGTACTTTCATAAATAAATTTACAAAATAAATAATTTAGTTAAAGTATGTTTATGTTAATAAAATTTAATTAATAATGGACACACTCTCCCACACTTGTTAATTTAATTTAATTGTTAATACCCATTAATTTAATTTAATTGTTAATAAAATTTAGTTAAAAATGGACACACTCGTCTGTCATTTTCCAGCGTTGTCAAATTTAACAGATTGTATTATTTTTAAGGTTAAAATCAAGAAGAAGAAGAAAGCAAGCGTTGCTGCCTAACCAGTCTGTAGCAGCATTCTTAAAAATCCATGCAGATGTAAGCATCGACAACGAGGCTTCACAGACAGTGGACTTTGTAAAATATTAGTAGAAATGTAAAAATAATGTGCATAATAATATCGAACCATGAGTACTTTAGTGTATTAAGTGCAAAATGCAGTTTTGAGATATCGGCGTTAGATGTTATAAATTTCTTCATCAAATTGATTTTCAATTATTTGTTTTAGAATTTTTTGAATATTGCAAGGATTTGGATTGCCTCACATGCACCCATCGATAAACCTTATATTTGCTTATAAGGTTTATCAATGGGTACAGCATAATATAACTATTTTATTATATTTTGATTGAGACAAGGTTTTATAAAAGAGATAAATCATGTAGACCTTCCGACAAATCTGGTGTTTTTAGTATATCTAAAATTAGTGTTTTGCTTTCCTGAATGGGAACATTAATGAATGATCTTGCAATATCAAATGATACTAACTTTTCATTCATCAGGACAATATCTTTTAAGGTATTGACTACATGAAATTTTAATTGTATACTTTAGTTTAAATACGTTGGAGTTATTTAATATTTTTGTAATGAATGAAGTTATATTGAATGTTGGGGAATTGCATTACATTGGGATACTGCTGATCTGATGGGGCTGTTTCCTTTGTGAATTTTGAGAAAGCCGTATAATTTTGCGATCATTAACACTGTTTGCCTTTTTTCCTTACAAATTAAATTTATGGAAGTTATTGTCCGATGGTCCTGATGAAGATATAATACAGTATCGAAATCATTAGACGTTTAAAAATAATATGTGTGGTTTTTAACGCTATAAGCATAAAAAATATTAAATCATTTGTTCTACTTTTTTAGTTTCAAACCGCTTGATCTTACTGACCGGTTATATTATTTGCAATGCATTGTAAATGATGTCTTATTGATATCTGTTCTGGTATACACTTATTTAATTGAAAATAATTATTCTGAACATTGAAGTGTAAAATGACAATTGAAAAGAATACTTTTGTTGTGTATCCAGAATAATTATTATGTATATGTATGTAAGAATCGTTGAAAATACTGTCAACCCATTAGAATGTACTCTGTTTATCATATCTTCACACTTTTGATCATTTAGATGATATTCCTAACCTTTTTTATTATTTTAAAAATTTATTCTTTAAATAGGAAATATAATAATTTTATATTTCTTTATATATACAGCATTACATATAATTATTTAAAATTTTATTCTAACTAAAGTATCACATATTTTTTTAGTTTCCTCTTAAAGTTGTTATATTATTTACATCTCTTATGTCCCTGGTAGTTTTATGTATAGTTTCGTTGTAGTAGTAGTTTTATATATAGCACTGTGCATGATTAAAATTTGTGATTTTTTTTTAATGTAATCTTTTCATCTTTTGTGCAGTGCAGTGTTTGTGTTTGTTTTTTCTTAATACTTCAAAGATGTTGTATCCATTATTAATTTTATACATAAGTAGAAATAGAATTAAATTTAATTATTTGTCTATTATTGGTAAACTTTCTAGCACCACTTTAATTCTTGTGTATTGATTTATTTTTAGTATAATTCTTAATGCTTTCTTTCGAGTATTGTTATTTTTTCAATTCTTCTTCAACCCAGAAATAGTATACTGCCGCAGTAGTTGATGCGGGGGACAATTATTGCGTTATATGATATATTTTTGCACAATTCTGTTTTGATCTCTTCTGATTCTTTCCAAGGGTGAAATTCATTTTGCTATTTTTTGTTACATAATTTGTGTTCAATGTAAAGTTTAGTTTATGATTTATAATTGCTCCCAAATATTTTATATCGAATTGGGTAGGAATTTATTGCAATGTTTTTTTTAAATCAATATTCATTGAATTTTTCCTTTGTATATTTGTACTTAAAACAATCATTCTGAATCTAAAAAATATATTATTTGAATGTTACATTTTTTTATCACATCACTTAAATAATATTAGTAATAATATTAACAGGCAATGAAAATTGACTACCACATGAATACGAAGTGTAATCTTATTTTGTATAATCATCACAAATCATTGATTTCCTTTATCTCTTAAAATGGTAGCTTGTGGTGTAAATTATTTACTGATCAATGTTACATTTTATTTTCTAAAATATTAATAATTACAAAATATATAATATTGAATTTTTATTTTCTATGCGAGTTTTGGTATTTAAAAAAATATTAATTCTATGTTTTTGAATTGAATGAATTTTAAATATGAACATTGTTTTTAAAACAAAATCATGTATTTTAATCTGAAATTATGTTCATTATGTAAACATATTCCTTCTCTAAACATGAGATTTTTCTTTTACAGAGAGGTAGTGTGTAAAATTTAAAAAATATTCTGTAACAATATTGACTAATTTAAAAATAATTGTCAGTTTTCTTTGCCAATTCTTTTTCTGACTCTTATTATAGAATTGGCGGATAATACATTTTTAATTAAATGTACCATCTTTTATTGTTTAACCTTACTTTCATTTTCAGAAACAAACAGCCGTATTCTGAAAATTGTAATATTGCTATTTCTGTATCTTGACAGTTATTTTATAACATTGTAATGCAGTTAATTTTGACATTTTAAGTTTGACAGATTTGAAATTAATGAATTCAATCAATCAGAAAGTTCTAAAACGTAAATAAACGAAATTAAAATAAGTTATTCATAATATGTGAATAACTTAGCGTTTGTTTACGTTTTAGAGCTTATCTGATTAATTGAATTCGTTAATTTCAAACCTGTCAAACTTAAAACGTTAAAATTAACAGCATTATAATGTTATACAATAACTGTCAAGATACAGAAATAGCAATATTGCTATTTTCAGGATAGGTCGAAATATTTATTTAATTTAAATGAATAAATAAAGAAAAAAGGACAAATATATAAATAAATAATAATATCTCCCAAAGTCGCAAGATGTCACTTTGCAAATATCAGTTGCCATTCTATTTTGGTCTATATTCTGTGGTCTATGGTCGACTGCCATTTGATAATCGCCCTTTGACAATCGCGTCTTGTGCTGCTTGGAATGCGCTAAAATCATGAACAATGCTGATCGAGAAGTTGAAGAAATCCATCAAGCCCGAGCCAGGGTCTGCGGCCGGGAGCGGCGATGAAGGAGAGGGTGGTGGAGCGCCCTGCACGGAGGTAGACATATGGCTTCCCGACATCAAGCAGGAGTGCTCGGAGTTCTCCAGGAAGGCCGACCAGCGCGCCGGTGAGTAGTTGCTTCATTGTTTATTTATTCTCAGTGATGTGAAATGCACGCACCCGATGTGACCTTAAAGATGGATGAAAGGAAAATAGGGCATATTTGTATTTTACAGATTGGATCCAGTTCTATTCGAGGGCTTGTTTCAGTGTTAAAAGTATTAGACTCTAAAGTTTGGTCATTTTCACCAAACATTTTGATATTTGATAAATCACTATATCCATTGACGTATTATAGACACGTTATTCCCATACTATCCTGATTTCAAATGTGCAAATGTAGAAAAATCTGGTAATTTGAAGTCACGGTGACTAAAATAACATAAACAATCTTACAATAGTGTACGATACTCTGTTCTTTTTCCCCCGGGACTCTTTTTTCGGCGTACCGTCGCGTCCGATCACAAAGAAGGTCCGTTCGATAACGAATGCAAGTAAGGCAATTACCTTATTTTTGACATGCCACGATTTCACGCTTGTAACGTACCTACAGTTTATTACATCATTGACTTATATCCACAGAATAAAGAAGATAACTATATCCATGTAAACGAAAGATGCAAACCATAGACAACAAAAAATGTAAAGAAATTGTCAATTTTAAGATCTTTTCAAAAGGCGGATTTTGCAAAAAAATGTTTAGTCTTCATCGAAAATATCCTAAAACTCGTCAGCCTGGAAATTATTGAATTGTGCAAATAAACCTAATCTCCTATTTTTTCCTGGGCCAGGGTCTGCAGCCGGGAGCGGCGATGAAGGAGCGGGCGGTGGAGCGCCCTACACGGAGGTAGACATATGGCTTCCCGACATCAAGCAGGAGTACTCGGAGTACTCCAGGAAGGCCGACCAGCGCGCCGTGAGTAGTTGAGTAGGTGCTTCATTGTTTATTTATTCTCAGTGATGTGAAATGCACGCACCCGATGTGACCGTTAAAGATGGGTGAAAGCAAAATAGGGTATATTTGTAATTTACAGTTTGAATCCAGTTCTTTTCGAGGGCTTGTTTAAGTGTGTTATGTTTTCTTGTTTGGAGGGTAAACAGGTAAACACGTGTATAAGTTGTAAACCTTTATTCACTAACATATATTCACTAATCGTAGACACACTTACAAGTCAACTGCCGATCACACAATGCCGCCATGGCGTTCCTACCATAGACACCGGAACCATAACCTCAACACATCACAAA
>JADDOH010011141.1:0-14072 GCA_016648135.1 Agrypnia vestita | reverse complement strand
TTTGGTACGAATTGATGACGACATTAGCCTCCTTTGCGGGCATAGTCAGCGATGTTACAAATTATTGTGCAATCTCATTATGCCTTTTCAGAATGGCGTCCCACGATTCTGCATCTTGCAACATTTACTTTGGACAAATGTTAGAGTGTTAGTAACATATTTATAATATCCCAGCTATTCCATATGAGTGAATGATTTTTATATTTATTCTGGCCCTGTCTTTCTTACAGAGGACGAAATAGAAGTTAACGTTTTCTATCAAGGTTTTACAGCATTCAAGCATGGAAATCCTTCCAAAGACAAAGGGAACCGTTTTGTTGGTTTAAGTAGTTTGCGCCAGATGAGGTTAGGTGGTCGGTTTATTGACGACCCCGAGCAACAAGGAGGACCCCGCCTTTAAGGGGCCCTGCAGGGGCTTGTGCGGGTTCCACGCCCAAGTGCCGGCAATCATCCACCCCTCAGCCAGCTAGGCTAACACAAACCAGATATCCCCAATCTTTAGTTAGACTTCCCCATTCTGTCCTTTACTCGTCATTCTGAAGCTACTTGTTAAGCTAGATGTACCGAGGTACTCAAATCATAAAGAGTTAACTGAAGACCGGATTGCGCAATACTTATGCAATACAGTAATTATTATAATGCTACTAAGTAATTCATATAGAAATCCGTGTATTCAAATTTTAGCATAAACGGTATGAAATTCGCTTTGCATAAAAATACACCCGTTTGGAACGGAATTCTTGTACGATTTGAACCAATATCACACAAGCAATCGTGATATTTAATAACACATAATTATTCCGAACTCAAATATTCCCAAAATAAATACATTTCGATAGTGAAAATAATTAACCGTAATAGATAATATGAATATGATCCTTATCTGTTACTCTTTGTGGCGGAATCCTCCTTCTGGTGCTGCGGGATGGTGGAATCTCTATACTTCGCCGCTGCAAGACCCGCTTTCTCTCAAGCTGGCAGCTCCTTTGCTCGCAACTGATGATCTGGAACTCGGGGCTCCGTCGGTAGTCTGTTGGGCAGCGCTCCCGCTCGCAAGTCTGGTCTCGAACTGAAGGGGGGGGGCGAGTACATCGCGTTCGCTCCTTTTATACTCTCGATTGCACCATATCTTCGAAATCCACGCTAGTGCAGTGACTCATCCTATGAGCGATGACCTCACCGCCGGCGCTCGCCATTGGCCGGATTCAGCCATCAGGACGGTCGCCTCCGGCTCAACCCGTCGAAGGCAAAGCGCGCCTGTGATTGGTCCGTTTCGATAAGATAATGGTAAAGCACTCGCTACACGCGAGACTTGCTGTTCCTATTCATAAATAATAAAGGCTCGTTCGCACCTACTCACAAGATCGAGTCTATTAGGATTGGCAAACAATATTAATTTAACACAGAATTATATCTATGGTATAATAAAGATCCAAGAAAATATTACTTGTATAGCTGAATATTCAATATTTTGTTAGCCTCTTGTAATACATAGAATCTTGAGAAATATATCAGGCTTTTACTTTTAAACGATTCAAACCAGAAGAAATATATTTTTGATGTCCATACTTGGCTTTTTGAATATTATTATTTTAAGATTTTCTAAATTTATTAAATCTATCTCTATGTCGACCATCACAGCTTCCCCCTTATTTAGAGAGAGGAATGATCTATCAGACCAAGCCTATCTGCTAAATAACCCAATAGGATAGTATATTTCGTGATACTTATCAAGAGTTTCTAAAATTTTCTTTTAAAATTAATCGTTGTTCTTTCCTTTCTCCGAGTACTATATTTCTACTAGGGTTGAATTCTCCTTCAATGGAACCTTCTTTGCGTATTTAAAGCTACTGTAAACCATCTGCCTGTCATTCAAATGAAAAGTGTACAACTAATATAAATATAAGATTTGAAAGCAAAAGGGACTGTATCTAATTTATTCAATTGACTGAAAAGGTTCGATTCTTCATAATCGATTGAATGCCTCAGTAATCTCATCATTGTGTCTGCTAACCACTCAAGCTCCATCCTGTTATCAACACTTAAAAGACGCCCCTTCCCCCACTTTGTTATCCTCCTTGCTTCCCTTACAATGGTACACTCCTAGTGTTCACCACCTCGCAACTCTATACTACTTTCCCCAGCATATACCTCCCTTCCCCCAGAATATACTCCCACTAACACTCCCCACATCCCCTTCAAGCTATACAAACCAACTCAACCGAGTAAATATTAACTGTATATTTCTCCTATGAAATGCGAGCTACGATAAATCTGAAGTTCCAGAATTATGTTAACCTACGAATTAATGTACAATCTATTCTTATAAACTTAACAACCAGCTTTCTAATATAAAGAGCAAACCCTTCCCCCAAACTATACACCCTCTTCTATTTCTAACTCGTTTCGTCCTGTTTTAACCGAGTGAATAGTCAACCGCATATTCCTACTATGATTGCAAACCGCGACAAAATTAACTCTTGTACCCCATCTGAGCTATGAACTCTATTCATATGCGCAATACATGTCCTCCTATGTAGAAACAGCCAATTGTCCTCAATATTCCACGTATACTGTACTGACTGCCATAATTTATTGTTGGTGTAATATGATGAAGAAGAAGAAGAAGAAGCCGCAAAAGTACTGGATGACAACAGAAGAAGAAGAAAATGAATCCATTGAAAGGCATAAGTTAAAGAAGAAAAGTCACAACCGAGTGTAGTAATAGATAAAGAAGAAGAAGAAGAAAGTAGAGAAGCAGTCGAAAGATATACCATAAGACGAAAAAGTAGTTGCAAAGTATTGTAATAATTGCTATTTATAGAAGAGAAGGTATTTGAAAAGTAAAGCATAAACGGTATGTATTCAAAGAAGAAGAAGACTAGAGTGAACGTAATCAATAAAAAAAACCTTCGTACCGAAGAAGAAGAAGACTCTGTTGAAGTCAATATAACTAAAAGGGGGAAAGAAAAAAAATATATATATAACCGATAGCATATACGAATAAGAAGGAGACGAAGAAGAAGAAGAGGAAGAAAAGAGTAGGAACAACCTCTTCGATAATTGTAGAACGTAAAAGTATATATAACTATTATCCGTCTCAAATAACTTTCCTGCCAACCCTCAAGAGTGATATCTAAAGACGACGCATGTTTGTAGAAGAAGTGGGTCCAGATGTCAAGAAAAGTTTCCCATAACTATTCCTTACTAACCTGTCTTCCCCCAAATTGTTAAGCGTTTGTCAAATAATCAGGCGCGACTCCTCCGTATAACTGTAATATCGTTCCTCCCAAAACTTATTGAAAACCTAAAACAACTTTATTAATATGTTCCGTATTCATCATCCCCATACTTATATGTAACATAACATTATAAAATTTTTAAGTGTTCCTTTAACAACGCGAACATGTTTAACGAAGTACACTGTTACAAATCAGAAGAGGTGAACCCTAATATCTGTACTAGCTGTAGTAGTCATCACCAACACTGATACCCACAGAAGATGTATGTGTGTAACTGAATCAAGAATTCCTAACGTATAATTCGGTTTGCTATACGACTGGAATCTATTCAAGATCCAAACGTCCAACCTTTCTACCTCAATCTAAAAGTAATGCCACGACGACGCATGAAGGTGGATGAAGCTAATGATTTCGTTATGCTACTACTATTTAATCTACTAAAAATCTATTTTCAAAAATTTTTTTTTTTTCAAAATGTTCCAGAAGAATTCAAAAGCTCTCCTGAAAAATTTCTTTTTTATTTTATTTTATCACTATTCAAAAGGATTTCTACATACACCCAATGTATAGTAAAAACAATAAATGCTTTATCAATCATAGCGTTACGATTTCTCAAAACTTGAAGAAACTCACATATCGTTAATTCCGGATTTACTTTTGTATTATTTCCAAGAAGATTGCGCCTAAAACTAAAACAATCCTTATATAGATACGTACGAAATTTGAAGTAGTGAGATGTTTATTTCTACTCTGCCTATAAATAAGCTATATCAACGTATATTGTAATATAATATTTATTAATGAAGATAAAACAATTTCAATTAACGTTGCAATGAAGCGAAACAAAGGAATATATATAAAAAAAAACAAGTCCAATTTTTAATTATTCGTTACTAAGAGTATATATATATTGCGCTCTCTATTACCGCTTCCTATAGACTAATACTAGCGAAGGCTCAAAACTTTCTCTGATTTCCGCTAGATGGCGGTAGTATGACCATTTTAATTCATATGCCAGGCCGTCTTGTAAATAAAAAATGGAAGTAATTTTATTCTTGTAATTCAAATCAAAATAATTTTTAGATCAAAACAAGAAACTCAAATAATTATTTCGTGCAACAATACGCGTCTGTGTTTATATTACGAACAAGTCTATCAATCCTGCATACAACAAAGAAATTATAATTAGTTTGAATAACCAGAACCGTATATAACTGTGTATAACAATTAGAACGTATTTAGATAATTAAAATAATTAAGGACCATAATAAATCAATGAAGGAAATTATTATTTTTTTTCAATTAATTCAGCAACACTGCAGATTGACATTTTATTTTTTTTTAGGACAATTTTTAATATAACACCTTGACGACAAAAAGGTATCTCCGAAACATGCACGTGAAAGTTATCAAACAATATAAGTAGACTTGTAAGAATACTACAATCAATTAATTTTTTGTGTAATTATTATCTGTAAAAATTTAGCTGAATTTAAAGATCTTTTTTTTTTTCAAATATAGAAACCCTTTTTAATATCCATAAGACAAATATATAACAAGTGTGGATTTATTTAATTTACATTAACCTTAATTTTATTAAAATTAATTTATATTAATTTTTAATTATGAAACCAGACGCATAATTATTAAAATATTTTTCGCATTTGTATCATAATTGTACATAACCGAAAGAGAAAAGTAAATATTATAAAACATCGGATTTATAATTTTTTTTATAAAATAAAATAATTCCTGTGTACCCGTATCTAAAAGTTTTCGTTTTTATATCTTCTTTTCTTTTAGATTCATATATTCTCGTGTTTATATTTTCTACTAAATTGTTATCCGGTTTTTATATTTATTTTTACTTTTATATTTTTCTGCTATTATTATTAATTACTATTGCATAACTCGTAAGCGAAAATATTTGCCACTGAACAGATTTTATCTAGCGTGGGTTAATTATTAGTTTATATTAATATAAGAAATTAAATTAAAACCGAATTTTAAGCTATCATAAACCCTCCGTGGCGCGCGCTGAAATCTGTCGCGGTGATCTGCCCGTAATACAGGTGTATATTTTTGCATTTCGGGCGCCGTGCGAATCCGTTCGGCGTAGCTAACTGTCTTTTCGTACTAGCCCGAGCGCGAAGGTCGAACTTGTTAAACCTTAAACCCTCAAACGTCTCGGGTCTATTCACGAACTCACGCGGTCGGGCGAAACATGACCCGGAGGGTACTGTATGGAGAGCCGTGTCGTCGCGCGTTCTCCCATTACACAGCGCTCGCAAATCCCGATGGCCCAGTCCATGACAGTGGTATATTTGCGAAAAACAAATGCAATAATTAAAACCTTTCAAATGTGATTCGTTTGAATCTCAACTACATATTTGTTATACTGCGATTCGCAAATCCCGACGGCCTAGGCCGTGACAGTGGCATACTTGCGAGAAAACAAATGCAATAATTAAAACCTTTCAAACGTGAATCGTTTGAATCCTAACTACATATTTGTTATACTGCGATCCGCAAATCCCGATGGTCTTTTTTAGATTGTGACGGTGGCTTACTTGTGAGATCGCATTCAAACAATTATTAAAATATTTTTCAAATGTGAATCATTTGAATTCAAACCACATAAAATGAATGAGATATGAAATAAATCACATATTCTATAAAATGGAGCAATACTTTTACAAAGAAACAGGCATTCCAAAATCGAACTAATATATCACAAGGACCAAAATTACTACAATAATTTTCGTTCACAAAATATTAAATAATAAAAATGCCAACTGTCTATATGACAAACAACCTAAAGAAATTTCTAATACCTAGTATCACGTTTGTCTACAAATCTCAGTACGTGGTTCACATAAATGCTTAATCTTTTTTCTTTGATGTCACGGACCGTGGTCCGCAATTGTTTAAATAAAACCGCTTTTATAATCAAATATTTTCTTTCATTTATAATATTAACTAAACCAAAATGATTTTTTTTTTTTTTTTTTTTTTACTATGCAAATGAGTCCAACGAATACGCTCCTGTCTGGTCACCGGCACCACTGAGATGAACCACAGAGATAGTGGGTCCTACTAAATAATGAAGGTTAGTAAGTAGCAAAACGTCGCGTTCAAAATACAATATATTGGATTATCAAATATTTCATTATTCTTATATGTGAGCGCGCGCGATTGAGCGACAGGTTGCAACCGGTCGACTTCAACCATATGATGTAGCGATACAGTTGTTAAAACTTAAATATTCAATACAGAAATATTACTACTACTAAAATTCAACTTTTCATATGAAATAATGTTCTATACTATCAGAAATTATTCTATACGATAAATTAACTAAAAATACGTATTAACTGAAAATAATTATTAAATAATATAAATTTCATTGCAATGAATAAAGTCATTTGCCGTATGATGTTAGCGAAAATAGTTGTATGGCGCGGGTGGCAACGGCTGAGGTCGACAGATACGCTGTAACTATAAAAGGATCGCGGAATAAAATATTATACCTTCTTGAAATATTATAAATAATGTATTCTATACAATATTAATACTCTGCCTGTGCTAACTATACATTTAACTAAAATATATATTATTAACTGGAAATAATTATTCTGTGAAAATTGTGCTTTTGAATGCAATATTAACTAAAAATATTAACTAAAATATTTCTAACATCTTGGGTTCGCATACTATATTGAAAATACCTAATGCCCTTTGCATTTACTAAGTTTATTACCTAAATAGCCACAGCTATACCATCCTGTCCGTCAGGGACTAAACATAAAACATAGTTATATTTCTAAAAGTGCTACCTCTTACGCGACAAAAATACCTATTGCAGTCGGGCTATGAATATGAACTGTTTCCGCCTCATAATGGCGCCTGGAACCAATACTAAAAACCTCACTAGAAATAATAAATGCGACTAAATCTCGATAAATACAATATATACTATTCGTAATACGTCGTTGAATTGGCACATGAATCGTCTAATGGATGAAGGACCCCGTTGTGTATCGTAATAACTTCAAATTCTTTTATAGGAGCAGTGTGGAAACAATTGCATAATATTACGTAATAAAAACATCTAACGAACCTAATAATCTATACATTTATGTTACAATAAAATACGTTCACTAGAAAGAATTCGTGTATTAGAAATAAAACATTTTCGATTTGAGACAAACCAGTAAAATCGTTCGAACGGCGCACAGGGAAAAATTCACACATATTAAATAACACTGAAATTAATAATTATAAACACTTTGTATTAGCATATTCTTACCTTGAATGGTTCCGTCTTAGACGTGCATGAACCTGTTCATATTAATTCCGTGGGAAAATAACACATATATTTGCTATCTACGAAATACCACATTTTTGAAGTGAAACTTCTTTATAAATAAGTAGATAAGGTCTCGGGGATGGTTTGTTCGAAAGGATTCTACAACAGCCCGTGAGTTTATATGAAATAATAGTTTCTTTGAATGCTAAGTTTTGGTTTTTTAAACCCTCAGCATCTCTGCTGAGAGGGGTAGAGGCTCCGCGCCCGCCTAAACCCGGTGGCCGACTTCCTAAGTGACAAACGGCCCCCCTTGTTCCTCCGGAACTTACTGCATCCCGAGACTCTATCTCTTCTTTACGAGATGTGATCCTGTGACGCCTCTCTTTTAGGCTTATGATTGAGATGTACGTACTCTTTTGGTACGAGTTTCTGATGATGTGTGTTGTCTTGAGGCGCCTTTCTTTTAGGCCGGTGTTTGAAGAATCACGTACTCTTTTGGTACAAATTGATGACGACATTAGCCTCCTTTGCGGGCATAGTCAGCGATGTTACAAATTATTGTGCAATCTCATTATGCCTTTTCAGAGCGGCGTCCCACGATTCTGCATCTTGCAACATTTACTTTGGACAAATGTTAGAGTGTTAGTAACATATTTATAATATCCTAGCTATTCCATATGAGTGAATGATTTTTATATTTATTCTGGCCCTGTCTTTCTTACAGAGGACGAAATAGAAGTTAACGTTTTCTATCAAGGTTTTACAGCATTCAAGCATGGAAATCCTTCCAAAGACAAGGGAACCTTTTTTGTTGGTTTAAGTAGTTTGCGCCAGATGAGGTTAGGTGGTCGGTTTATTGACGACCCCGAGCAACAAGGAGGACCCCGCCTTTAAGGGGCCCTGCAGGGGCTTGTGCGGGTTCCACGCCCAAGTGCCGGCAATCATCCACCCCTCAGCCAGCTAGGCTAACACAAACCAGATATCCCCAATCTTTAGTTAGATTTCCCCATTCTGTCCTTTACTCGTCATTCTGAAGCTTCTTGTTAAGCTAGATGTACCGAGGTACTCAAATCATAAAGAGTTAACTGAAGACCGGATTGCGCAATACTTATGCAATACAGTAATTATTATAATGCTACTAAGTAATTAATATAGAAATCCGTGTATTCAAATTTTAGCATAAACGGTATGAAATTCGCTTTGCATAAAAATACACCCGTTTGGAACGGAATTCTTGTACGATTTGAACCAATATCACACAAGCAATCGTGATATTTAATTACACATAATTATTCCGAACTCAAATATTCCCAAAATAAATACATTTCGAGAGTGAAAATAATTAACCGTAATAGATAATATGAATATGATCCTTATCTGTTACTCTTTGTGGCGGAATCCTCCTTCTGGTGCTGCGGGATGGTGGAATCTCTATACTTCGCCGCTGCAAGACCCGCTTTCTCTCAAGCTGGCAGCTCCTTTGCTCGCAACTGATGATCTGGAACTCGGGGCTCCGTCGGTAGTCTGTTGGGCAGCGCTCCCGCTCGCAAGTCTGGTCTCGAACTGAAGGGGCTGAGTACATCGCGTTCGCTCCTTTTATACTCTCGATTGCACCATATCTTCGAAATCCACGCTAGTGCAGTGACTCATCCTATGAGCGATGACCTCACCGCCGGCGCTCGCCATTGGCCGGATTCAGTCAACAGGACGGTCGCCTCCGGCTCAACCCGTCGAAGGCAAAGCGCGCCTGTGATTGGTCCGTTTCGTTAAGATAATGGTAAAGCACTCGCTACACGCGAGACTTGCTGTTCCTATTCATAAATAATAAAGGCTCGTTCGCACCTACTCACAAGATCGAGTCTATTAGGATTGGCAAACAATATTAATTTAACACAGAATTATATCTATGGTATAATAAAGATCTAAGAAAATATTACTTGTATAGCTGAATATTCAATATTTTGTTAGCCTCTTGTAATACATAGAATCTTGAGAAATATATCAGGCTTTTACTTTTAAACGATTCAAACCAGAAGAAATATATTTTTGATGTCCATACTTGGCTTTTTTGAATATTATTATTCAAGATTTACTAAATTTATTAAATCTATCTCTATGTCGACCATCACAAGCCGTTGCCACCCGCGCCATACAACTATTTTCGCTAACATCATACGGCAAATGACTTTATTCATTGCGATGAAATTTATATTATTTAATATTATTTTCCATGACGTATTTTTGACGGGTCACCCCATAGGATGCCCACTATCTACTAGGATTCATCACATTGTTAGCCGCGGCCAGGAGTTGGCAAATTAATTGAATATAATAGCTAAAACTAAATATCAACTCGCGACGAGTAAGCATCGACATTTTAAATAAATTATTAATACAAAATTCATCGTTAATACTTTAGGAAGACCCTCTATTATCTGGATCATCACAGTGCTTACCGTGACCAGGAGAACGATTTATATTGAAATACAATAAAATGCTTTATAATATTAATTGAACAGCATTTCGACATTAAATACAGTCAGTCGATTTGATTAGGACCCTCTATCTACCTGGTTCATCACAGTGGTGCCGGTGACCAGACAGGAGCGTATTCGTTGGACTCATTTGCATAGTAATAAAATCATTTTGGTTTAGTTAATATTATAAATGAAAGAAAATATTTGATTATAAAAGCGGTTTTATTTAAACAATTGCGGACCACGGTCCGTGACATCAAAGAAAAAAGATTGAGCATTTATGTGAACCACGTACTGAGACTCGTAGACAAACGTGATACTAGGTATTAGAAATTTCCTAAGGTTGTTTGCCATATAGATAGTTGGCATTTTTATTATTTAATATTTTGTGAACGAAAATTATTGTAGTAATTTTGGTCCTTGTGATATATTAGTTCGATTTTGGAATGCCTGTTTCTTTGTAAAAGTATTGCTCCATTTTATAGAATATGTGATTTATTTCATATCTCATTCATTTTATGTGGTTTGAATTCAAATGATTCACATTTGAAAAATATTTTAATAATTGTTTGAATGCGATCTCACAAGTAAGCCACCGTCACAATCTAAAAAAGACCATCGGGATTTGCGGATCGCAGTATAACAAATATGTAGTTAGGATTCAAACGATTCACGTTTGAAAGGTTTTAATTATTGCATTTGTTTTCTCGCAAGTATACCACTGTCACGGCCTAGGCCATCGGGATTTGCGAATCGCAGTGTAACAAATATGTAGTTGAGATTCAAACGATTCACATTTGAATGGTTTTAATTATTGCGTTTGTGTTTGTGTTTCGCAAATATACCACCGAACACGGCCAAAGCCGCCGGGTTTGCGAGCGCTGCGTGTTAGAAAGACCGGCGACGGTTTCCCTATATAACGCGAGCGGACACGTTTCGGCACAAGCGTGGAAGATGCGGCAGAGACCCAAGACGTTTGAGCATTTAGCGTTTGATAAGTTTGACTATCGCGGTCGGGCGTATATGAACAGACTGTTTGCTTCGCGGATATGGACAGGTCGCGCCCGAAGAAATGCAAAGAAATATAGACTTGGAATGCGGGCAGATCACCGCGACAGATTTCAGCGCGCGCCACGGAGGGTTTATGATAGCTTAAAATTCGGTTTTAATTTAATTTCTTATATTAATATAAACTAATAATTAACCCACGCTAGATAAAATCTGTTCAGTGGCAAATATTTTCGCTTACGAGTTATGCAATAGTAATTAATAATAATAGCAGAAAAATATAAAAGTAAAAATAAATATAAAAACCGGATAACAATTTAGTAGAAAATATAAACACGAGAATATATGAATCTAAAAGAAAAGAAGATATAAAAACGAAAACTTTTAGTATACGGGTACACAAGAATTATATTAAACGGATTTTGCCATGTGAACATTTGATATATATTTTATTTTATAAAAAAAATTATAAATCCGATGTTTTATAATATTTACTTTTCTCTTTCGGTTATGTACAATTATGATACAAATGCGAAAAATATTTTAATAATTATGCGTCTGGTTTCATAATTAAAAATTAATATAAATTAATTTTAATTAAATTAAGGTTAATGTAAATTAAATAAATCCACACTTGTTATATATTTGTCTTATGGATATTAAAAAGGGTTTCTATATTTGAAAAAAAAAAAGATCTTTAAATTCAGCTAAATTTTTACAGATAATAATTACACAAAAAATTTATTGATTATAGTATTCTTACAAATCTACTTATATTATTTGATAACTTTCACGTGCATGTTTCGGAGATACCTTTTTATCGTCAAGGTGTTATATTAAAAATTGTCCTAAAAAAATAAAATGTCAATCTACAATGTTGCTGAATTAATTGAAAAAAAAATTTAATTTCTTTCATTGATTTATTATGGTTCTTAATTATTCTAATTATCTAAATGTGTTCTTAATTGTTATACACAGTTATATACGGTTCTGGTTATTCAAACTAATTATAATTTCTTTGTTGTATGCAGGATTGATAGACTTGTTCGTAATATAAACACAGACGCGTATTGTTGCACGAAATAATTATTTGAGTTTCTTGTTTTGATCTAAAATTATTTTGATTTGAATTACAAGAATAAAATTGCTTCCATTTTTATTTACAAGACGGCCTGGCATATGAATTAAAATGGTCATACTACCGCCATCTAGCGGAAATCAGAGAAAGTTTTGAGCCTTCGCTAGTATTAGTCTATAGGAAGCGGTAATAGAGAGCGCAATATATATATACTCTTAGTAACGAATAATTAAAAATTGGACTTGTTTTTTTTTATATATATTCCTTTGTTTCGCTTCATTGCAACGTTAATTAAAATTGTTTTATCTTCATTAATAAATATTATATTACAATATACGTTGATATAGCTTATTTATAGGCAGAGTAGAAATAAACATCTCACTACTTCAAATTTCGTACGTATCTATATAAGGGTTGTTTTAGTTTTAGGCGCAATCTTCTTGGAAATAATACAAAAGTAAATCCGGAATTAACGATATGTGAGTTTCTTCAAGTTTTGAGAAGTCGTAACGCTATGATTGATAAAGCATTTATTGTTTTTACTATACATTGGGTGTATGTAGAAATCCTTTTGAATAGTGATAAAATAAAATAAAAAAATAAATTTTTCAGGAGAGCTTTTGAATTCTTCTGGAACATTTTGAAAAAAAAAAAATTTTGAAAATAGATTTTTAGTAGATTAAATAGTAGTAGCATAACGAAATCATTAGCTTCATCCACCTTCATGCGTCGTCGTGGCCATTACTTTTAGATTGAGGTAGAAAGGTTGGACGTTTGGATCTTGAATAGATTCCAGTCGTATAGCAAACCGAATTATACGTTAGGAATTCTTGATTCAGTTACACACATACATCTTCTGTGGGTATCAGTGTTGGTGATGACTACTACAGCTAGTACAGATATTAGGGTTCACCTCTTCTGATTTGTAACAGTGTACTTCGTTAAACATGTTCGCGTTGTTAAAGGAACACTTAAAAATTTTATAATGTTATGTTACATATAAGTATGGGGATGATGAATACGGAACATATTAATAAAGTTGTTTTAGGTTTTCAATAAGTTTTGGGAGGAACGATATTACAGTTATACGGAGGAGTCGCGCCTGATTATTTGACAAACGCTTAACAATTTGGGGGAAGACAGGTTAGTAAGGAATAGTTATGGGAAACTTTTCTTGACATCTGGATGCACTTCTTCTACAAACATGCGTCGTCTTTAGATATCACTCTTGAGGGTTGGCTGGAAAGTTAGTTGAGACGGATAATAGTTATATATACTTTTACGTTCTACAATTATCGAAGGGTTTGTTCCTATCCTTTTCTTCCTCTTCTTCTTCTTCGTCTTCTTCTTATTCGTATATGCTACGGTTATATATATATTTTCTTTCCCCCTTTTATTTATACTGACTTCAACAGCGTCTTCTTCTTCTTCGGTACGAAGGTTTTTTTTTTATTGGTTATGTTCACTCTAGTCTTCTTCTTCTTTGAATACATACCGTTTATGCTTTACTTTTCAAATACCTTCTCTTCTATAAATAGCAATTATTACAATACTTTGCAACTACTTTTTCGTCTTATGGTATATCTTACGACTACTTCTCTACTTTCTTCTTCTTCTTCTTTTCCTATTACTACATTATTTTCTTCTTCTTCTACTTTTCTTCTTCTTTCTTCTCTCTTCTTTCTTCTTCTTTTCATATTCGCTTCTTTCTTCTTTCCTTTTCGCTTCTCCGGTTTCTTCTTCTTCTTCTTTTCCTATAACTACATTCATTTCGTCTTCTTCCGTTTATCTTATACTTATCAACTGTTTTTCTTCGTCTTCTCTTCATCTTCGTCTTCTTCTTTTTTTCCTATAACTACATTCATTTCGTCTTCTTCCGTTTATCTTATACTTATCAACTGTTTTACTTCGTCTTCTCTTCATCTTCTTCTTCTTCTTTTCCTATAACTACATTCATG
>JADDOH010011140.1:0-14095 GCA_016648135.1 Agrypnia vestita | reverse complement strand
TTCAGATTAAAAATAGATGATTTTGTTTTAAAAACAATGTTCATATTTAAAATTCATTCAATTCAAAAACATAGAATTAATATTTTTTAAAATACCAAAACTCGCAAAGAAAATAAAAATTCAATATTATATATTTTGTAATTATTAATATTTTAGAAAATAAAATGTTACATTGATCAGTAAATAATTTACACCACAAGCTACCATTTTAATAGATAAAGGAAATCAATGATTTGTGATGATTATACAAAATAAGATTACACTTCGTATTCATGTGGTAGTTAATTTTCATTGCCTGTTAATAATATTACTAATATTATTTAAGTGATGTGATAAAAAAATGTAACATTCAAATAATATATTTTTTAGATTCAGAATGATTGTTTTAAGTACAAATATACAAAGGAAAAATTCAACGAATATTGATTTAAAAAAAACATTGCAATAAATTCCTACCCAATTCGATATAAAATATTTGGGAGCAATTATAAATCATAAACTAAACTTTACATTGAACACAAAATATGTAACAAAAAATAGCAAAATGAATTTCACCCTTGGAAAGAATCAGAAGAGATCAAAACAGAATTGTGCAAAAATATATCATATAACGCAATAATTGTCCCCCGCATCAACTACTGCGGTAGTATACTATTTCTGGGTTGAAGAAGAATTGAAAAAATAACAATACTCGAAAAGAAAGCATTAAGAATTATACTAAAAATAAATCAATACACAAGAATTAAAGTGGTGCTAGAAAGTTTACCAATAATAGACAAATAATTAAATTTAATTCTATTTCTACTTATGTATAAAATTAATAATGGATACAACATCTTTGAAGTATTAAGAAAAAACAAACACAAACACTGCACTGCACAAGAGAAGATGAAAAGATTACATTAAAAAAAATCACAAATTTTAATCATGCACAGTGCTATATATAAAACTGCTACTACAACGAAACTATACATAAAACTACCAGGGACATTAGAGATGTAAATAATATAACAACTTTAAGAGGAAACTAAAAAAATATGTGATACTTTAGTTAGAATAAAATTTTAAATAATTATATGTAATGCTGTATATATAAAGAAATATAAAATTATTATATTTCCTATTTAAAGAATAAATTTTTAAAATAATAAAAAAAGGTTAGGAATATCATCTAAATGATCAAAAGTGTGAAGATATGATAAACAGAGTACATTCTAATGGGTTGACAGTATTTTCAACGATTCTTACATACATATACATTACACATACATATACATTACACATACATAATAATTAATCTGGATACACAACAAAAAAAGTATTCTTTTCAATTGTCATTTTACACTTCAATGTTCAGAATAATTATTTTCAATTAAATAAGCGTATACAAGAACAGATATCAATAAGACATCATTTACAATGCATTGCAAATAATATAACCGGTCCGTAAGATCAAGCGGTTTGAAACTAAAAAAGTAGAACAAATGATTTAATATTTTTTATGCTTATAGCGTTAAAAACCACACATATTTTTTTTAAACGTCTAATGATTTCGATAATGTATTATATCTTCATCAGGACGATCGGACAATAACTTCCATAAGTTTAATTTGTAAGGAAAAAAGGCAAACAGTGTTAATGATCGCAAAATTATACGGCTTTCACAAAATTCACAAAGGAAACAGCCCCATCAGATCAGCAGTATCCCAATGTAATGCAATTCCCCAACATTCAAAATAACTTCAATCATTACAAAAATATTAAATAACTCCAACGTATTTAAACCAAAGTATACAATTAAAATTTCATGTAGTCAATACCTTAAAAGATATTGAATAAAAAGTTAGTATCATTTGATATTGCAAGATCATTCATTAATGTTCCCATTCAGGAAAGCAAAACACTAATTTTAGATATACTAAAAACACCAGATTTGTCGGAAGGTCTAAATGATTTATCTCTTTTATAAAACCTTGTCTCAATCAAAATATAATAAAATAGTTATATTATGCTGTACCCATTGATAAACCTTATACGCAAATATAAGGTTTATCGATGGGTGCATGTGAGGCAATCCAAATCCTTGCAATATTCAAAAAATTCTAAAACAAATAATTGAAAATCAATTTGATAAAGAAATTTATAACATCTAACGCCGATATCTCAAAACTGCATTTTTCACTTAATACACTAAAGTACTCATGGTTCGATATTATTATGCACATTATTTTTACATTTCTAATAATATTTTACAAAGTCCACTGTCTGTGAAGCCTCTTTGTCGATGCTTACATCTGCATGGATTTTTAAGAATGCTGCTACAGACCGGTTAGGCAGCAACGCTTTCTTTCTTCTTCTTCTTGATTTTAACCTTAAAAATAATACAATCTGTTAAATTTGACAACGCTGGAAAATGACAGATGAGTGTGTCCATTTTTAACTAAATTTTATTAACAATTAAATTAAATTAATGGGTATTAACAATTAAATTAAATTAACAAGTGTGGGAGAGTGTGTCCATCTTTAATTAATTTTTATTAACATAAACATACTTTAACTAAATTATTTATTTATGAAATTACTTAGTTTAATATTTTAGTACTGTTATTTAAATTTATTTTATTCATGTTGTAAACATTTATTAATGTATGTATTGTGTATTAAAAAAAATACAACACAAGCAATCATTGTTTAAAAAATATTTAGTTATAGATTATAGTTGTATATTCTTACCCTCATCTCCTTTGCTGGAGCTGGGTTCTGAGGATTCCATTGAGATATTCATCCGTCACACCAATATTCATCTCCTTGGACTTGAATCTGTAGACATAATAATTTTACTTATCATTTACACATGTCAGTGGGAAGTTCTGTTCTTTCTAAAACCAGCAGTGAAATAATAATAACTCTTAATTAATAATTGTATGCATGTTATACAAAGATAATGATGTAATAATAATTAACCATAATTTTTTTTTGTATTTTAATCACACGGAAAACTTGGACAAATGAGTCAACAGTATTGAGATTTTATGGGAAACATAGCCTGTAAATTTATAGGAAACAAGATTTTGGAAGGGATAAAATAATACATAAAATCTAGAATTCGGTTAATTTTAAATTAGTAATCCTCTGTGACTACATTCAAAACAATTTTTTGGATATTGCTGCCTTCGCTTTTATACCCTATGTAAATTAGTTTTCCTTTGTAAAATAACTTTTTCTAATAAACTTTCAAACACAATTATAATAAAACATTCCAAATATAATTAATATAAATATAAAATACAATCACTCACGTGTATTTTCGGTTTCAGTATGACAGTTCAAAAGGACGATAAAATATTTCGTTTTTGTAGCAGATATCCTTTGTGAAATGTCAATATTCAGTTTCATATCGAAACAAACATATTATCAGAGGATGTCAATGTCGGAGGCGGTGACGTGGTAGCGGGATTGTAAAAAAATAAACAAGCAAAATCGCCACAAAATAAAGACATATTTGATATTTTGAAAAATTAAAATGGCGTCGCAAATTGTGAACCACAGAATATTTGTGAACAGTGTAACCAATATGAACATTTTGCGAAACCAACATTAATACCACTACAATAATTGTTAAAATAGTTGGCAAGGGTAGGTAAGTACTGACACCAAATTAGAACCGCCGAAAAATGAAATTTAAAAAAATTCCCATAAAAGAATTGATGCCATTATAACGGAATCGAAACTTTATGGATAGAGTGCGCAGGCCCTGGTTTGCGTCCATATTCTGTGGTTTGCTTTGACGTTTTGGTCGTTTTGAATGTTTATATTCTGTTGATTTTGATAGTGTTTCGGTGTATTGTGTATTTTTAAAATTAAATTAGTGTTTTAATATGAGTTTGCCAGCAGATTTTGGACCTGATTCTGGTGGCAGAGTGAAGGTTAATATCCAAAAATGTACTCTTTGATTTGTTTCTCATCATGTTTACCCCCTTTTTACACTGTTCGTAAATTCCGTGCATTGTTACTAATATAATACATATTCTATTTCTAAACTGTAAGTTACTTTTTGTTCTCGCAGGGAGTAACGATTGTTAAACCGATTGTGTACGGAAATGTCGCCAGATATTTCGGAAAGAAACGGGAGGAGGACGGCCATACGCATCAATGGACGGTTTATGTGAAACCGTATAGCAATGAAGATATGTCTAATTATGTGAAGAAGGTGCACTTCAAGTTACACGAGAGCTACGCAAATCCAAATAGAATTGTGACCAAACCTCCATACGAGATCACAGAAACTGGTTGGGGGGAATTCGAAATAGTTATAAAAATATATTTTCATGATCCTAACGAGAGACCAGTGAGTATTTACGTGATTAATTTGTGTATATTTTTGCATTATTCTGGATTTTATCTGGGTGGAACAATATAGGTTCATTCACATTTTCTAAACTTGACGCATCTGCAGTTTGAACATGGATTCATCCGCAAGCAGGGTTCGAAAAAATCAGATTTTTATACAAAAAATAAAAAAATCAGATTTTTTGATATGCATCCCATATATACCAAAAATTGGATATATATCCAAACATTTTTCTTCTTTTTTGCACACGTCTGCGGCGTCGCGCACAACATAGCAGGACATTTCTACGTGCTGCGGCAACGTTGCCATGCGCACAGTACCCGAGCGAGCTCACGGGGAAATTACGCCGCGCGTCAGTACCACGTGGTATGTTTACAAGTGAATGCGCATGCGCTGTATCTGTCAACATGACGTTAATGTGGGGAAAATAAATTGTTCTCCAACTCATCGAGCTCTACCAAGCCCTACAATTTTGTGAGACACTTCAAACTGTGAATATAAAAATAAAATGATGTGAGGGCCAACAGCGGTTCCTCAATATTGTCTTGCTTGGCTATGGAAGGTCCGATTATTAGTAATAAATTTTCAAAATCAGTTGTCATTCGAGTGAAATTGACAAAAGATCCATTCAGACATTCGAAGATCGCATAGAATATCCATCCTTCTTTCTCTTTGCTGTAAATAATTTCTCACCCATCATTTTTTTACTCCCTTTTTTTTAACTCGTAGCGTCTGCTTGTCTACTTGTCTTCTTATCTGACGAAAAAAATTTGGATCGATTTTTAACCCTTTTCCCGTGATCCAATCGAGCTGAAACTTTGCATCCAGACTCGTGGCAACGATCAAGAAGATCTATCAAATTTTCGTTAAAAAAAATTAATAAATTTTTGGATTTTTCAAATTTTTAATGGTTTTTTCATACATCTTACTAAGTTGTTTGAAAATATTTCAACGCGTCTGATAGACACGGAACCTGATTATAGTATAATTTTGGATTTTTGGAAATTTTTTATTACTCCCTTTCGTAGCGTCGCTCTACCGAAACCCAACGTGTAGGTTAAGCGCCAAACCAGTTTCTACTAGTAAATGAGAAAGGGAGTATAATAAAAACTCGATAAACTCGATTTTATAAATAGATACGCAGCTGTCATCATAACCTCATCGGGCGGCAAGTGTAAATGGATATACAGCTGTCATCATAACCTCATCGGGCGACATTTTCACGACAAGTGATATGTGAGTCCTGGTGTGTACACGTCAAATGACCGTGTCATTGTCCCCGAAACATGAGCATAGGTGTTGATACGACATGCCGCGTGGAATGTTTCGCGATTTGTTCCCTAGTGAATACATGGCTTAAAACATCAATTAACTCATTTTGGCCAATATCGCAGTTAGTGAGTTTTACCTCTAAAGGGACGATATGAAACAAGTTAAACTAAAAAACAACTGTAATACTTTTTAAAATACAACAAGCCCCATCCAGTATCGGCGCCGATATTAAAAAAAAAACCCGTAGCATTTTTTATAATACAACTAGCGCAATCTATTAACGACGGCAAAAATTTTTTTTGGATATATATCGAAAATATATATCAAGCCATAAATATTGTGATATATATTGTGATATATATCCGCGGATATATATCCTCGAACCCTGTCCGCAAGCATATAGAATTGTGATATATTGTAATAGTATTATGTGCAACCAGTACTGCATCACTAATCCGAGGTGCATAAATATGAATTTCAGACCACCATGTATCACATCCTGAAGCTTTTCCAATCTCCCGTCGTGGAGGGAAACACTTCTGCCGCTAGTGGTGGGAAAAAGGGACTCGTATCGGAAAATTATGAAGAGATAGTCTTCCAGGAGCCCTCGCAACTTATGCAACATCTACTTACCAATGTTAAACCTCTGACTCATGGACCCTGGACACATGATACCGATTGTAAGCTTGTAACATTATCTGTTCAATTTTTATAATTTTTATAAGTGCATTTCAATATGTGTTGGTAAACGGTTTTTTAAATTCCAAAGCTACAGGGTGGGCCAGTAAGTTGAATGGATTTGAAAAATTCATTAAAAAAACATCCAGTAATACTGAAATAAATATATATATTTTAATTGAAATGGATACATGGGAATTTCTTTTTAAATCATTCAGATGTACACCATCTCAGTGCAAATAATCTTCGAATCTGGACCTCCAATTTGTAAAAAAATGGTTGGCATATTACGTGTGGGATGGCGGTTAATTCTTCCGGAATATTGCTCTTGAACTGGACAACTGTGGTTGGTTTATTGGTGACTTTTTATGTGTCTCCAGAGAAAAAATTCAAAGGGAGCAAGTCCAGGACCACTAGGATGCCCCGAAATATTCCCTCGGTGCGATATTAATTTTCCTTCAAATATTTCATTTATAACTGCCAATAACTCGTTAAACGTACAGCATGTCGCGCCATCTTGAAACCATGTTCGTATGTTTACAGCTTTAATTCTTCCAGTTGCGAGAAGAAAAAATTCTCGTAACACGGTTGTATAGTGGTCTGAATTTACTCTTACAGATAGCCCTCACTTATTCTCAAAAAATAGGGACCTGATTCCGTGGACTGAAATGGCTGCCAAACTTTACTTTGGGCGAGCTCGGGGACTTCTAATGTATTGATTTGGAATTTTCAGCAATCCAGTAATGGCAATTTTGTTTGTTGACTTGCCCACTCAAGTAAAAATCAGCTTTATCTGAAAAGAGAATATTGTTCAAATTCTAAAAGCGCTCCAACATTACTTTGACAAAAATACGGTGTAGATCATGGTCATTTATTTGGCTTCAGTTCCTAAACTAATTGAAATTTATAAGGGTTCATTTTTAGATATTTTGCTAAAATACGCCGCAAAGATATTTTTGATATGATAATCTCAGCTGATTTCTTTCCAGATGAATATACCAGGGTTCGAAAAAATCCGATTTTTATACAAAAAATCATAAAAATCAGATTTTTTTATATATCTCTTTACAACCGGAGAGCATATTTTTGTTTTTTTGTCATATGAATTATATATTCTGATTGTTTAGGGTCCAAAGAACATAGAAAAAAATATTTAAAAAATAATGTGCCCTTGGTTAACTGTCAAAATAACCCACACGATCGTGACGATCAGGAATAAATTGACATCGTCGCGAACGTGACTTCCAAGGAATATGTTAAAAACTAAAAGGAATTACTTATTTAATCAACTGAGTTTTATTTTTTATTCAATAACTTAACAATGTTATTAACAGTCTTTATGTATTTGTACTTATTTATCTAAAGTTCAATATGACATCTATCAAAATATACGTACCTACTTACTTAACAAATAAACGACATAGCATAAAGGAACAAATTGAGATCAACAAGTTAAATATATAAATTTGTATAATAAATCAAATGACTAATTATAGTTCTTTGTATGGTAAAACTTAAAGCAATCTTTTCCTCGCGAAAGGCACAAGTAGACGTTGCATTTTATACAGCGAATTTTACTGCGACTGGTGCATGATTCTAGCTTGCAGGAGCGTGGAGCCGATAACTCATCAAAAGTAGGTAGATGATCATAACCGTCGTATCTTTTGGCATCAGAAGGTTTAGGTGGCATATATTTTTTCTTTACTGGTGGCTGCTCATCCTCGGTGTCGCCATCGTGATTCAGTTGCCGGCTACGGGCTGGTGTATTCAACCAAGCATCTGCTACTTCCATTTTAAAATCTAGAAGCGCTAATATTTTATTTCTCGGAAGCTTATTAGCCTTACAATCGATTTGATACTTCCGCCATGCGTTAACCACGGCCAAGTCAAGAAAGTGTATAATTACTTTGAGAGTCCACTTTTTAGTTTTTATAAAAGCCCGATAGTATTCCATCATTTGGTCCAAGACATCCACCCCACCCATGTGGTTGTTATAATTAGTAATTACTCTCGGAGCGGTGATATCCTTGTAGGATTTCGTTTGCTTATCCCATCTTTTTACAAAATCAGTTTGTTCAGCACCAGTACAATTAGAGACAATCAAAACAGATTTGTTGTATTTCCACTTTACCAATGAAACCGGATCTCTAACAAACTGCTGACTTTCGCCACTAAACATAGCCCTATCCTTCTTAAATTTTACCGCTGCTCTATCGGGGATCCTGTTCATCATTATAGTACCAGTACAGTGCAAGATCCGTCGATTCATCTCCTATACTAATGGAACCGTCGTAAAATAACGATCGTGGTACACGCAGCTACCAGGTGGAATAGTCTTGATCAAATGCAGAACAACTGATGGGCCAAGACCTAAATTCATATCCCCAATCATAGTTTTGGTGCCTTTATAAATCTCGAAATCGACCATGAGGCCATCGCTAGTAGTAGTGACGAAATTCTTTAGTCCTGTTGGACGTGGTTTATTTTTTACGACTTGCCTCAGAGGACATCGCCCTGTGAAAGGTATCATCTGTTCGTCAATACTAAAATATCCACATACCCTCTCCAACTTATAACAGGTATCCCGAACTCTGTCGATGATAGGTTGCACTTTCCAAAGTGGATTAGGAGGAGAATTGTCGTTTCGTGGTGGCGGCGTATCGGAATCGACAACATGAAGGGAATTTCTCAATTGAAGAAATCGGTCACGACTCATACTGTTTGAAATTAATGGCAGCTTCGTGGACGATCGCCAATACATTGGTAAACGAGGGTATGGGATTACGCCCATAATCAAGTGGACACCAAACAACTTTGCTATTTCTTGTGAAGTAGTTTTAAGCTCTGTTCCTTTTTTGCGAAGGTGGTAAGTATTGGAACAATGAGCAGCAAGTTCAAAAAATTCTTCTTGAAAGTAGTCCTGAATATACTGAGTAGGGCTTCTTACCGGGCCCGAGGGTTGGCATGGATAGTTATGTTCCTTGTCATTGAAAATAGTTTGCTTCCATGTAGCAGTACGCCTGGTAGACACATTTTGGGAAATTACCTCATTTGATGATTGTGCTCGTGGTGTTAGAAGAAGCTGAGGATGGACTGGTGACGGTGGTCCTACATCTGGCTCTGAAATAGGTTCTTTATTTTCCTGGTCAAGTACATCTTGAAAGTGGACAGGGTCGAAGTCATTTTCACCATCATCATGAAGCTCCTCAATGTCAGAGTCATTTCCATCTTGTATAAGTTTCAAAATATCTTCGTCCCCCAAAACTTTACCTAAAAACAAAAAAAAACAGAAGCGTAAACTTAGGTACACCGAGAAAAACGATAGTTAGAAATGGTGGTTTTTAATAGTAAATATTGCAATAAAACCCGAATCATCACGATCGTGACGATCCATGTTTAAAAGATTCTAGGCAAAAAAAAAAAAAAACATTATTTACGTTACAGACGTGTTATCCTATTGTTTGTTTATCACCGTAAGCAATAACAATAAAAACAATGAACATGTAATGTAAAATGTAAGAAAATAATGTACTTACGTGATCGCGCACCCTCGCCAAAATACACAGCCATCTCTGGTAACGGTCCGCTGGCCACTGGCAGGTTACAACAAGTCGATATTTTGTTTAAATTAACGGCAAACCTTCGCACGACCATGTGAAGCCGGCTGCACTCACAAAAACGAATCTGCTTCGCGCCAAAAAAATAATTTCTCGATCGTCACGCTCGTATAGAATCGGTTGTAAAGGGATAAATCCGATATATATCAAAAATTGGATATATATCCAAACATTTTTGCTCCTTTTTTGCACACGTCGATTGATACAAATAAATAATTAGTACATGAATTATTATTTATTAAATATAGTGAAACTCGCTTAATAAATTCACTTTTATAAGTTCTCCCGCTAAATAAGTTTGAACTTTGCGGTCCCGAAAAAGTCCCATACAAATCGCATATTTTATTAGGCTTAATACGTTTCCCGCTTATTTTCGTTTCTCGCCTAAGTAGTGCAAATATTTTTAGCTGAACTCAATTTACCCATACAAATAAATCTTCATAATACGTTTTTCGAAACACGATATTGGTATTTTGTTTGATATTTAAAGGAAAAAATTAAATGAGTCCAATAAAATAAGCCACTTCTTTTATGGGTTTTTCCATTACCCAAATGTGAACAAGGGTAGTAAAATTTTATAATAGGGTACCTAATAAATATTTTTCAAAGAAAACAACAAAAGTCAAAATTCTAACCAAAGAACAGCCGCTGTAAATCTAAGCAAATATTTCAAAGACAATAATCCGGATAATCCTCACAATACCAGAGCCGCAACCGCAATACAAATATTATTTACATTAATATTTAACTTCATACAAATATACCTCCTTAATTGTATAAAAACCCGATTCGCAACTAATTACTGATGAAGACCCCGTCAGATTGTTTCTTAGAAAGTTCTTTCATTTCCTAGAATAAAATATATAAAGTGCATTAACATTCCTACTGTCATTTCTACGCTTGTATTACTGTAATTCGGCTTAATTTCGGAAATTTCAAATATTCAAATGCTTCAAGTAATTTATTCATAATAATTAATTGTATGAATAGATATTGTATTATGTTTATCATTACGTGTGTATAAGTAATATGCAATTAATCAACAAGTTTTAGGCAAATTACTTCTGTTTTTTCGTAATAGTTGATGTTACGCACAGAAACAAAAAATGTAAGGGTGGTCCGCCATGTTCGCTCTAGAAGCCGAGACTGTAGGTAGGTAGCGTCGGTCCGGAGAAAATACAGTGCGGGCGTCTCGCATGCAGCAGAATATTTCGCCGTGAATGCGAATTTGGCGGTGTCATAAAAGTTCTAGCGGCTGAACAAACCCTCCAGTATTTGAATAGGCTAATAAAACAATTAACCCAAATAAATCTCAAAATTCACAAAATGGGCAGCTTACAATAGATAATTCTTGCAGAGCCATAAAAGTAGTTTGACAAAAACTGTACTATTTGAAAAGGCGAGACAATAAAACTTAATCCCCAATATAAACAAAGAATGCTTGGCTTTCAAATATACTCCTATAATACTCGCAGAGCCGCATTGGTGATACTAATTTTTGAATTATTTTCATTCTTAACTATGCAAACATTCTTAATTGACCGAAAAATCCATTTATGAGAATACACAATTGCATTAGCAGGTGCACCTGATAATTTACAATTCCAGAAGCCCTTCCGGTAGGTGCTACTGTAATATTTTGTTTCATTTTCGTCAATATTTAACGTCCAAAATATACGGTAATTTAATTAAAATTCACAAGTATTTATATCAATTATACTCTTTATTTTTAATTATTTATCGGATTGCCTTTCTTCCCGGGTCTATTTCGCTCATTAGGGTCATTAAAAATCATTCAATATCATTTCAAACACGTGAAATAACTGCCGATAAATTCAGTGAAACAAAGGCCAGCGCCACACTGCGTAAATGTCGGATGTCGTGGTCGCGTCATTTCGTCGAATGTCCGCGCAGTGCGTTTGATAAGTGCGTATTATATAATGGAAAAAAATGTAGATAAAATGTAGTAAAATGGAAGATCTGCGACGGAACGTCTGCGCAATGTGGCGCTGGCCTCGCGTCGCGTGAATTCGCGGGACGTACAATGTTAATTAAACAAATTTAAAGACAATTAATCACTTAAATTTCTCGATTCATAATTCAAGTACTCATATATCGTATAATAATTTTCGCGCGATTGTCGGCATACCCGACTGGCGAGTTACGTGTTTATAGTCGGCTTTGATCAGCGCAAATAATCTTTAAACTTGTTTGTACTAATTTTTCTTTGATTATTTTTACTCCATGCTCTTTTCATTCTTAATAAATAAATCTGTTTTTAAATTATTTTCATCAAAATGATAGATATCATTGAGAGCCGTTCATTACTTCCGGTTTAGTTTTGATTGGCTTGATTTGATTAGTTTCTTGAGAAATAAAATAAAACCACCGACGGTTAGCGTTTATCCATAAATAAACTTGTCTCTTGAACAACAAAATATTTTGAAATCTATTAAAAAAATTGTAAAACAAAACAGAACAGTTGAAAACTGACAAGTGAAATAATATTTAATAAATAATTTTATGCGGCGATTATTTATGATAATTTTTTATATAAGTAGTCGCAATCGCAAAAACAATCAACGTCAGTGCAAAATTAATTGTCCTAAACGAAATTCTTCTCATTTTGGTTGTATTTCTTCGAGGAAACAATCGGGAATATTCATTACGTAATATCTCCGATTGTTTTCTAATTAAGTTACAAAAAAACGGATCAAATTTAATTTAACGATAAAAAATATACGATACGAATATTATTTGCGCCCGGGAAAATATTCAGGTATTGTGAAATCAAACGTAATTAAAATAAAGAAAATCGTTATTAATCTCAAAAGAATGTTATTTAATGTATTACTGTGTTAAGTTCACCCCTGAATTGGCAGGTTGTTTGGACTTTGCCCCATTGAGTTTGCCCAAGGCGATATGTTGGATGTACAACTAAATTATGTAGAAATCATCAAAAGGGATACATTTTAAAAATGAAGTCAAGTAGAATACTATTTACAAATGGTTCTTTTTTACAAATGTGCAATCTTTACCAAGCCAGGGGAAGTAGATACAGGTAATTTTCGTATTTTTTTTCGTATTCGTGAGATTTATGTTTTGTCAATATACACCGATTTATATTTAAATTATGATTGATTTTTCCTTTAATAATATTATTAGTTTAAGATAGGTTTTTTTTTTGCAATAGTAATTTAGATAACTTGTATATTTTCTTTTAAAATTAAGGTTTGCACATAGGTAGTGACATACCTACATAAGATATTATATGGTTTTCTTTTAGTATGGTTATTAATAAAATATTTTTTGACAGTGCTAAAATTTTTATTGTTTTGGTGGTTTTTATTGTTTTCTGACCCTCAGGTAATATTTTACAAATGTATATATTTACCTACTTAATTTTTTTCAAATAGATGTACTTAAATTTTCATATTATAATAATAAACGAAATTTCAATTAAAACATAAAATTAGAAAGTGTAAATCATATGTGAAAATAATGAAATCACTGTTAATATGTTCTCACGCCTAATAAGTTTTTATTTGCTGGTCCCTTGAAAAACGTATTAAGAGAGTTTCACTGTAAATGAATTGCATACTGAAAAATGCTAATATATGCAATTATTATATATAAGTTATAAAAGTTGCTCTTTCTAATGTAGTGTTATGGGTGTTTGTTTCTTTGTGTGAAATAAAAAACGGTTTATATTGTCCCTTTAGAGGTAAAACTCACTAAGCAACATTGGAGTAGTTTTGAGATAATGAGGCTTAAACATCAACATGTGATACAAAAATTGAAAATGTTAAAATTATGACTTTTACAACTAAATAACTGTAAATAGACATGGAATATTCACGTACTGATTTTTACCTGGAATAAAGATGGAGAAAATATGAATGTTTGTATTCATAACTCATTTTGGCCAATATTGCATTAAGTGAGTTTTACCTCTAAAGGGACGATATGAAACAAATTAAACTAAAAAACAACCATAACACTTTTTAAAATACAACTAGCGCCATCTATTAATGACTCCAGAAAGTTTTTTTTTGGATATATATCGAAAATAAACATCAAGCCACAAATATTGTGATATATATCCTCGAACCCTGGAATACACAGGATCGATTTGTACAGAAGTCCTAACTTCGCTAACTCTTTTCTCTGTTTTTAT